>CM023943.1:34117134-34247263 GCA_013407115.1 Glycine latifolia | reverse complement strand
TTTTTTTTTAAAAAAAAACTATTTTATTTTATTTATTTCGTGTTGATAATCAGTAATCACATGTAAAAATAAAAACTGTTTAGGATAAGGCAAAAGTTTACAATTCAGAAAAAAAAAAAAAGGCCAAAGTTTACAAAAATTGGAAAGCACAATTATGGGTCAAATTGACATAAGAAGGCCTGAACGCTGATTAGCACTATATAGAATTATGGACCTAATTCAGTTTTAGCCTTTGGGCTGTACAGCGCGGACTGTTTCACATGACAAGGCTGTGCTTCAATTTTGATCCAAAAATGGCTGGATTGCACTTTGCTCTTAGGTTATTCAATTGGCCTTTTTAACCAAGAAGGGCGTAATTTTTTTCTTCAAAATATCTTAATGGGGTAGCTTTTGAAAAAAACACTAATTTGAGGGTAAATCTTAAAAGCAACCACGACTTTGTACACAAAAGTGATAATTTCTTCTGTGACTTCTGATAGAATTGGTGAGAGTAAATCATCAATTTGATCTTTGAAATAGTGCTTAAACAAATAAAATTAGTGAAACTATATAAGTAATGTTATATAATGTCCCAATACAGTTAAATTGATAGATTGATATTCGATACTATAAAGATTAATAATATAAGTTGATTACTCTAAAGAAGAGAAAAAAAAATACTAGTAATATTTTAGAAATAAATGAATTATTTATCAGAATTGTTGACATCATAGACAATAAATACCACATGGTTGTTAGGTTGTATATCAATCTGCCCTGGTGAAAAGCATCTCTTCCTCAGAGTGAGACGAAACCAATTTCCCCACTTAAGTAAATAATTACTATTAACAACTTTAATCCATCTCGAGATACGTTGAAACCCCCATTTTATATATGAGTATTAAACTAAAGAGTCTCTCATAACTTAATTAAGAACGAACAAAGAGAAACTTAGGAGTTAGAGAAGCAGATAGGCAAAACCCCACGTCATGGGGCGCTTGCACTCATAGCATCCTTGCATTGGTGTTCTTATTTGGCGCCCTTGTCTCCTCTTCTCACCAACCAACCTACTTAATCCTATTCCACACAAGGCAAGGAAACTTCCCATTTCATTACCAAATCAGAAATGACCTTTCTCTTCTATTTCAGGATGGGATCAAATGAGACTGAGGGAGAGGGAGGCTACAACAAGAAAAGTAGTAGGTGGATAGCAACAAAGCCATCATCATGTTTGTTTATTTTATCCTCATCCTTGTTTATAAGCATAGCAAGAGGTTCCATGCTTGGATGGTGGCTACACAAATACCATCCATCAAATACCTAACTCTGGATGGTACCCTTTGGCTTCCTTCTCTTCCTTACCCCTCTCTTTATCTGCCTCTCCATAATCATTCCTGACCTCTGTGTTCCCAGAACCAGCATCAACCAAGACCAAGCTTTTAAGACACAGGATCATGCTTTTACCTTGCAATCTATACAATAGAATAAGCTTGTTTGTTTTAAACTATTTCTCTGGTTTCTTTCTCTTGCATTTTAAGAGGAGTGTAATATAACTCCATGTTTTTTGCTTTTCATTTGTGCAATATTGGAATCAAGTTTGTATACATACAACTGTTCAAATGATACTTGTTGGATGCTCCACACTTGAAAGCTCTCTTCACATATTCATCAAAATGAGTTTAAGTGTTCAAGACATCTTCTTCAGTCTCATTTCTCGTCCCATAACCAAAACTACCATGAATTCTATCAAAACCTACGTTTTTTTTACCAACATGCACATTTAGATCTCTTCCTAGAAAAATCTTCTCCTCTCGTGGTATCCCTCTCAAAACCTCCTTCAAGTCTTCCCAAAATTGGTTCTTTTCATCTGATAATAATCCAACTTGGGGTGCATACACACTAAGGATATTTAAAATAAGATCTCCCACTACAAGCTTAATCATTATAATCTTGTCATCTTTCCTTTTGACATCAACAACTTTATCTCTGAAACTTCTATCAATCATAATTCCAACCTTATTGCGACTCTTGGTTGTACCTGTATACCACAACTTGAAACTAGTGTCCTCCACTTCCTTGACCTTTTCTCCAACCCACTTAGTTTCTTGCAAGCAAACAATATTCACTTTCCTTTTGACAAAAACATTTGCTAACTCCCTCAATTTACCCGTTAATGTTCCTATTTTCCAACTTCCCAATCTCATCCTAAACCCCTGCACGGTGTTTACCCGCCACGCTCGCCCATCTGCGTGTTGGGACCCTTACCTTTTTGTCACCAAATCCCGGTGAAGACCTGACGCCTTGGCTTTCGGCATGGACCCTAACTCACTTATCACTACATCCCGGAATCGATATAGCGTCTTACCTTGTGGCAAGGACCCTAGCTCATTTTTCGATACACCCGAGGCTCGATATAACGCGTCACTATGAAGGGTACGCCCCAACGAAATATCATATAAGTTCATCACATAAAAATAGCTGATTTTTTATGACCGATTCGCAACTCCTGACGTCAACCCTCCTTTTTTATCCTGACTTGGGATAGGTCATGCATGCAAACACACATAGGCGGATTTATCCTCAAAACACATGGTGTTTAGAATTTTCTTTGCCGTCCTATGCTTAACACATGGTGTTTAGAGGGTCAACTACAAAAGGTGAGTCCAAAGAATGTATTTAGCGATTTATTCAAACAGGGTACACCAACCAAAATTAACATGTTTAATAATTAATTGAATTCTGCAAATGACCTAAAATTTTATTACACTTGGTCCGTTTTTTCTTTTGGAAGGCATTCCACTTAGTCTGTGGTCATCTCACCCATGCATTGAGTTTCCAATTTCATCTAACAAGTGCCAGACAGTAAGGCATAGTAAAGTGGACAATTTTACATTCAATTTTTGGTGAACAAAAGCTAGTAGTATTTGCAGATTACTAATGAAAAAAGTCATCACACTAGTAATGAAATTTGAACTCATGTTGTTATAAGATATGAACTTGATGTTACTAACTAAATCAAAAAAACAAACTAAACCAACATCTTTTATAAATAAAAAAAACAATAGCGAACATTTATTAGTTAGTGTGGACATTCATAATCTATGCATGGTAATAAAGTTGGAAGCCTTTTTTTTCTTCGAAAAAGGGAATATATAATTTTGTTGTTGATTTGAAATTAAAACGTGACTGAACAACAATCATTTTTCCTTAAACAACAAAACAGTGATTGTAGCAATAGCTGTATTTTATCTTTACTTCTGTCGCCACCAACGGCAATTTGCTTTGCGCCTTATATTTTATTCAAGAGTAATGTTATATTTTTCCAAGTTTACAAGAAACACTTTCTCAATTACTTAAGAGTATAAGTATTAAATAAAATTAAAAAAAAACATTTAATGTCTAGGAACCTAAAGATTATTTACTAACTCCTTCCCACAATTATTGTGGAATTGTGTACCCAACGTATGCTAGCATGAGTAAGGGTAACACTTCTTTGCATATAAACTTTAGTTTAAAATTCATTTAGTACATATACTTGCATTTTATTTTTTTCATGTTGTCAATTGTCTCTTAACTCCATTAGTGTTGGATGCTCTAACACCTCAAGAAAATAGGAAGCATAGTGTCAAATTGCTAGAAAATCTCAGCGTTGTTAAACCACCAAAAATTTATTTCGTAACATCAAAGATGTTTAACAGAAGAGATACATGCATAAAAAGGAAACAAAGAAGACTGAGGGCGAAGGCTAAATTAAGAACTGCGTCAAGGCTCAGAATCTGTAAGAAGCATTAACAGTTATGAGAATGCAATAAAAGATAGTGATAGTAGCCGCTTAATACTGTAGAAGCAGAAGACATAAACTTACTAGAAGCCAAAGAATGATTGTTGGCTCCGGCAAAGAATCTGATAAAACTAGGAAGCAGAGCTAAGCAATCCAGGATTGTATAGAGGAATGTATAGAGCTAAGAAAATGAGAATTAAGGAAAAGAAATGCATAATAGCAGAAGTAGGTATTAGGAGAAATGGAAAAAGTGGTAGCAAGAAGAGGAGAAAGGAGTTGTAGTTACGAGCCCCAACACAATGTACGACCCAGATGCAATGATGGAGCAATTGACCCATGTAATGAAAACGACGGCGTAGTGAACAAGAGGATGATCAAGTAGCCAATGACTCTGAGGCCAGAGCAGAGCTTAAACAGGTTTATGTTTGGGGGCGGGACCCAAAGTGAACCCGACCTGCTTCATCGTGTCAATAGGACTAAGTCCCTCCTTTTCTCCTCTCTTGGGTTTGCTTTGCAGATGCCTCCAAAGAATCGGATTCCATGATAATATTACCAAAGCCTCTAGCGAGAGCAAGCCGCAGACCATGGAAGAGGGCACATAACTCACTCTTAAAGCTATTATCGACTTGGAGGGATCTTGCAAAACCCATGATGAAAGATCCTGAGTGATTGGAGATTAAACCCCCGCACACTGCCAAACCGGAAAGCGTACTGTAAACTCTTATGTACTTTAAGACGATTGGTTGTAAGTATTAATTGCATCAATCAGATATCATGAGATAGTTTAACCTCATCTTTACTTGAGGTAAGTTAGACAACCCCGTTGAAGTAAACCTATGCGTTACTATTACGATTAATTTCAAATTTTAGCACCTGGAATGGAAGGATACATGAATTAATGTTAGATATTAATTGAGTAGATTTTGGGAATAATGTTTTACCCGCTCTTTGTTCGTTGGGTTTGTGTTTAATAGGTTACACTCACAGTGTGGTCCATATAGCAAAAATGGACCATCTAGTCGACAATGGTAATTATTATGGAGTAGAAGAGTTGGGATTATTGTTGGATGATGTGACTAGCTGGTGACAGAGGGGACTCATGGGAGATATGCTCTTGTAAACATTTAACAGAATGTTGTTGGGAGATATAGTTCATATGCAATGTAGTCACCATAATTAATAACATTTATTCTTTAGCTGTTTCAAAAAAGAAAAAGAGCAATTCAATTAAATGGATAAGAAATCAAAATATGGGAAAATGTAGTATTTTATTCCTTAGTTTCACCCAAGACTATTAACCACCCTTGTACTTTATTCTTTATGTGCTTATAGGCGCTAAGCAAATGTGGCGTACAACCTATTATTATTAACATGTGTTTTGTGATGCCTCTCAAGGATATGTAGCACGTTACAAATGTAGGAAAAACACTCTTATAGTCACACTGTTTTACGGGAGAGAAAAGAGACACGTGATTAATGGATTTCAGGCCGGAGAGGATCAAGTCCGGTAAATGTAGGGTCAGAGAGTGTATCTACTTGTTATTAATAGTGGTAAAATACTAAATACTTGATCCAACAATTTTTTTATAGGACTAGTCATTGGAACGATAAACTCCTTGAAACATCTCAGAACTTGTATTCTACTAAGAGACCAAGCATTAATTACAACTAAAGCTACGCTTCATACAATCTCAAGCAAGCATCTATACATCTCAATCATACAAGCCATGAAACCAAAGCATGCACCAAGACTTATAAACACCAAGACTCTCCACCTTCTTCCCTAGTATTTACAACACCAAGACTTGCACTCTTCTTAGTGGGCTTGCTCAATTGAAATACAGGGTGTCTGCATAGCCTGCGCACTCCATTTCTCAATTTCACCCAATGTTCACTGTCATATATACCTCTATACCTATTCTCTAATGGACCATTCTCATATCTAGAAGGTGAACTACTACCCGAAACAGATTCAAATTCCCCAACAACTGCATTTCCCTTTTCCTCAGATCTCCAAAGTTTCTCTTCAATACACCATTCTATTCTTCCCAAGGTAGAAGTCCTTGAGAACTTGCTTTTCATTGGTGGCTTTGGGGTACAAGTTTCTTCATCACAAGATTCCTCCTTGTTATTAACTTCCAAAGGATGGGAATCACCTTTGCATGAGGGAGAATCTAAGAATGATGAAAGCTGCCTTGCCTTGGCAATTGATTCATCTCTTTCTCGAAGGGTCTTCAGAATCAATGTCTTGAGAAAGTTCATCACTTGCACTGCATGAATCAATGCAGTCAAAGGGTCCGCCATCTGCATTGCACAATGAAACAAACATTTAAGTATCCACTAGCATAAGTAACATGTGCATACAAACAGTTATACGGGCCTCACTGGTAGGAAGAAAAAGTTATAAATGTGATACAAGTAAAAATGAAATGGAAGAGAAAGTGAGTGTATATTTATAATAAGTTAATAACCCTTAAAAATAATTATTAAAACATTAGGAAGCTCGACTAAATAATGAGCCTAATTAAACTGTAAGAATACATCTTTGTTTGCTTATAATGTTGGCTAACCTGTGTCATGTTGGGCGCAAAAACCATGGCAATATTGCGAGCATTCATTTTGTTGAACTGTTCGTGTTCAACAACGTCTGCCATCAAATTGATTGCCCAGTCAAGCAATGCAGCTTCATTTGAAGGAAGCAACTTCATAAGATTGGTGCAATCCTCTTCTGTGTTGCAATGCATCACCTGTTCGGGGGTGAGGGAATCAAGTACCCCCGTTGGAAGCTCTCTAAACCAAGCCTGCAATACATTAATTAAATTAAAATAATAATAAAAATGGGCAGAGTAACTTACTAACTTTGTTGATTATAAGAAAGAATCTCTTAATAATAAATACATTAGTTGATAAAATGCGGTATGAAAACTAATTAATTTTTCAAATCACATAAAGAGACCAATGGCTGAGCTTCCTTGCCAAATATTGAAAGAACAATAACAAATCCCGTATAAATTGAAGCATAATAACTGTTGAGCAAAAAATAAAAGCAGATTCCAATTAACCCTAATATATATTAAGCCAAGCATAATAGAAAAATATAAATTGAGAATTAAGAATCTAGTATATACCTTCATTAAACCAGATAAACAATGAACGTCAATTCCAAGTGGTACCAGACCTCTGTTTAGCTGATCACGCACAAATTCTTCTTGGCTGTTATCAGCATTAATTCGGAATATTCCTTCCGCCTTCAGGCATATCAAAAGCATGAAATTAGGCCTCAAAATTTATGGGGAACTAAAGGGTATTTATCCCAGTACCCAAAGAAAAAGGGTATTTATCCCATAGTCGAGTTAGGCCACCAAATTTTATTAATGATCAGTTCATTTAATGAATTATTAAACATTTATAGCTCCACCAAACAACCAATAAAGGTTTGATAATTCAGCCAGCATACCGGTATTCTGTGCCGAAAGAGCAATTACGGAAAAGTAAAACCAATTAAATGCTTTTAAAAGTTATTCTACACAAACAGAACATACTTTAAGGCCTCCCTCTGAATACAATCGCTTTTGCATCATCAGCAGAATCGTTGGGACACTGTTCCCCCTTTCATCATAAGAGCACTGCATTGACTTTGCAGAAACTCCAAATACCTTTGCACTGCATGAACATATGAACTCATTCAAATATGGATTTAAAAGGAAGAGAGAGGAGGAGGTTAGTACATAAATGAAAGTTAAAGGTAAAGCAATAAACTCCCAAGCATAGTTTTTTCATTCTCTTGCCTCCACTGAGAAGAGAAGAGGCATTGAAGAGATTACAACCAACAACCACAAGAACAATCAAAGAACCTTTCTAAGCTGTATTGAGTTTACAACAATAAATCCATACCCAACTGTTTAATTCCTCCCCATCTGCTAGTCATCAAACCTTTAATTCGCAGTTATCACGCAACTTATTTCAATTGAAAATGCATTCAACGATAAAACTTCGAACAGACGTCAACCAAGGGACAAAGCCAAAATCTTTCATGCTGGGAAGGCTCATAAAATATCAGGGCATCTCAACTTTAGAAACCAAAGTTTCCTAGCTAGAATTTGGAACTTCAACACGAAACCCAATATCTTCTCCGTTTCAGAACACCCCGTGGATGCAAAAATTACAAACATTTCTGCATCAACGAACACACAAAGATGTGGTCCTGATTGAGACCATTATGTAGCCCAGTTCATTACAAAGGTTACATATGGATAAATACTTTACTTTTATCAACGTTCTCATGTAATTTCTGTAGAAGAAGAAGTGATTTGAACTTATAAAAGAAGTACAATTGATAAATTTACAAATTTAGTCATGCACTGGAGAAACAAACGCATCTAATCCTAAGCCAATTGTGAATCAACACCTCTGATCTGAACCGAAAAAACCTCAACAAAATAGAGTCTTCAGCGTAACTTCAACTAGCCAATTTCATGTTCTGTTACAGTGATGAACAACTAAAAAAGAATGGTTAAGAAGAAGAGAGAGTTCACCTGGCACTGGGAACCCTCTTGTAAATCTCAGGCTCCAGCTCAGAGGGCAAACCGAGAAAGCCATTGAACCTATCGAAGGTAACATGCGAGATATGACGCACCTCTGTTGGCCAGCTAATGTCCAACGAAGAAACATCCTCTCTCTCCACACTGCAAGTCACCAGTGACTTCTTCAACGCAGCCACCAAAATATCCAATATCGCAAACTGGTTCGATTGGCAGCCATGCCCTTTTGACCCTGGATTCATGAACGGCGTTGAAACAGGGTTGCTCGAAACATCATCATCTTCATCTGCATCCTCATCATCATCATCACTGTCCAATTCTTTTTCTTCTTCCTCTTCTTCATTGCCTTCATCATCGCTTTTCACATCATGGAAAAGTGGACTCGGTGGAGCAGCGTTGAACTCGACCAGTCCGCAAGATTTGGATCGAAATAGCCGAGTCATTGCCGTAATTAACGAGCAAGCAATAATGGGGCGGTGTTAAAAGGATCCGAATGTGTATGTGAGACTGTGAGAGAGAGAAAGAAAGAGTATTAAAATGGGGGCGGTAAAACTATAACTAAAAGGGAATACTTTTAAAGGCTACTTCAGAAGAAATGAGTTGGGTTTGGTAAGTGGTGAAAAGGAGAGAGGAAGCAAGGAAGGAGGGATGAATCAATGATCGGATTGGGATGGTATGCTGGTAAGGTGGATGGAGACAAGTTGCTTTTCTTTTTGTTTGTTAGTATTATGTTGGTGGTCCTTTTGTTTTTCTTTTTTTTTTGGGGCTATTATGTTGGTGGTACTTGGTTGAGAGTAACGCAAGGAAAAAAAAAAAAAAAGGCGGGTTAGTGAGAAAAACGCCATGAGAGTGAAAGTGAACAAATGATCTAGTCGACGTGAGAGAGTGAAATGGAAGATTTGACGGTAGTTAATGCAGTTTTGACATTTTAGCATCTCCTCCTTGGCATCAAAATTCTTTAAGTAAGATTTTATTTGTTCATCTTAAAATTTTCAAACATTTAGTTTAGATTTATGGCGGAAAAAAGGTATCTTTCACCCCACATTACGAAATATACTAAACCTTGAAACAGGGTGTAAATAAAAAGCAGAACAGAGCAGCAACTTTCGAAATTGAGATGAACTAATTACGCCGTTTTTCCGTGCTTAACTTAATTGGTCACATAATTGAGCTTCGAAAAAGAGATTATATTGTTAAGCGTCAGAGAATGGATTCTCTACAGCTAGAAAGTACAGCCGGTGTTTTGGATTTTGCTTCCGAACTCCCACACCAAAGTCACATGGGTATATGTTCCTTCCTTGTTCGAAGCTGCAAGACTTTCATCGCTGAGATTAAAAAAATGAAATTTCACACAAGTGAAGTGGAAAGTGTATGTATTTGTCATTTTAGGGGCATGGGATGGGGCAATGCAACGGTGGGGGCATGAGAACATGGCCATGCACACATCATGCAAAGACACCTACCTGTCCTGTCATTACTATGCCACCTCTGCGTGATGTTATCTACCCGTGGGGTTTTCTTTGGTCCCCACCCCATGCATCACGTGTATTGTTTGCTAGCCTGTATCATATTACAACTTACAATTAGGTATAGCTATAAAACCATTTTTTTTATATTATTTCCATTTTCTAATGCCAATGGAGTCATAGGTTTCAGTTTTAATCCTTTTTTTTAATATAAAATCTTTTTCAGTTTCTTTTCTCTCTCAACTTTTTTATCCTACAAAGTCGAGACTCGAGATGAATGACTCCAAGTGTACGTGGACTGAGTTTAACTATTTGTATTAATCTTCCAATCGCAATATTATGTGGTCTTGGGGAAACATGTTTGGAACTTCTATGTACGTACCAAGCTCTTAAGAGTTAGGGACTTTCAAATTATTTGGAATATTAGAGTTACAATTAGAGTATTTTTATCAATGTTCTAATCTCTGACACGAGTGTCTTTTTTGTTTTTGTAAACAAAGTAGTAGATGCAATTAGATCTTGTACTGATTATTATTGCGATGTCATCTAGTTTTTAGTTACGCTCGAAGTTTAATTTAAACTATAAAAAAAAAAAACCAACCCATATTTGAGTTAAAATTTAATTATTACTACTCTAATTTAAAATATTTTAAAAAGTTGGATTATTACAAAATATAAATACCGTCAACATATTTTTTGAAGAGTCCAAACTCCAAAACTCAATGAATTCGGGAGGGCAGAAAAAAGAGGGGAAGGAAGGGGACATCAAAAGTGGGGCTTTCAACTTACAAGCTGCAGAAACCAAGAACCATTTGAACCATGAAATGCTGCACTAATTGGCATATTAAATGAGTCAGTCGTCAGTACTGTAGCACTATGTAGGCAACCTCACTTTCCTAGGAAGATGAATTTCGTTCCGGTTTACTTATTTCCTGAAACTTATATGCAAGTGAAATTGGTTTATTTCACCTTAGTTAGATATATAATTTAGGGTTAAATTAGACGCGAGTCGTGACCTCGGTCAAAATTGTTCTCTGTCATAATCTAAGTGCAGTCTTGTGAGTCTTGACCATATAAGCATAAAAAAAGAGACAGAGAATTCATTTTCACAACAATTAAAAGATAGAGAATTCATAACTCATAAGTGTTCATATACACTATTAGAGGATTGTTTTCTTAAGGACTATTAGAGGATTGTTTTTCAACTATTCAAGTACTATAACAATTTATCTAGATTATGGTGTATTGAGCATTATTAACATGTACCCGTACTTCTTTTGTCCTGCAATAAATTTTTGTATAAGAAAAAAATAAATCTTAAAATAATGTTTTGTTTGTAGGAAAATCAACTCAAACTGTATCATTAATGATCAAAGAGTGAATACATTAAGAAATACTAGTAAACATAGTGGAACAAGCAAAAGATATGACTTTTCCAAAGCCACACATTAATTCATAGAAGATAGACGACACAACTAAAATCGTTTTTTAGCACCTTCGTCAAAAGAGGGGGGTGTTCCTAACCTTATATGTAAAAAATGTTAATGTCAGATACAAAATTTTATCACGAATTTAAAGATTATTACTGGAAATTCAGTCAGAAACAAGTTTTTAGTTAAAATCTATTGATGTTTTAATGAATGAAACATGTATAACATAATTTATCAGTTGCTAACTTGCTATGATCGAAAGCATCATAATAGATTAAAAAAGACTTTTAAATTTTTAATCAGGCATATATTAGATCTCCTTGTTTTAAACTTAAAATAAAAGTAATTGATGAGATACAATTATTAATTTATTCTTTTTCAAAATGTATTACTTTACCAGTTGAAACTTGAAAAGCCATGGGTCTTGATCGTAAATATAGTTGACTGCTTCTATTAAGCTCTCCTTTCTATTATAAGATACATATTGAGGAAATCAGTTTGGGGAAGTTGTTTTCTTCGAACATTCCTTCATATGATTGGTGATTGAATATATCTTATCCATGATTAATTGTGTCAACCATTCCTAAAACACCCACCATCATTTAAAACTGTTTTGAGTCATTATCATGTGGTTGCCTTTGAAGCGTTGGACAACTTGCACTACCAATTCCATGCATATATTCTATACTACTCTTAATTTGGTTAGGAGTTACTTTTAAGCTACTCCATAATGAGCTTCGGAGTTCATGGCCTCCACAAAGAGAGTTTCCTTTTGGGGGATGAGTGAACAAATTAGGTGAAGGTGTACGTGTGTAACAGTTTAACTAAACCCATCAACTAGAATAAAACTTCTTAACGAACAAAAAGTCTGAGCCAGGTATTGAATGCTCAAACAGTAATTTTTAGTATATATTGGTCCGCATATCAAACTGAAGATTATTCTCTTCTTTTTTAGAATTGTCAACGATATTTGTACTCTTTCTAGCCTTTTAAGCACCTCTTTGAACCGTAGCTTAATTTGCATAAATATATATTCAAACAGAATTGAAACAAATTATATGGAAGTTGACTTAATCAATTAAAATCTCAGTTTGTGTACAATTAATTTACTTAATTTCATTAACTTCTTTCATTTCTCATTAAAAACAAATTCAACCGGTCATGATATTTGAATATTGAGCGATGCTATTTCCTACGAACGCCAAATGCAACTTGGGATTCGAGGAAAACACCGGCTGGTACTTGGTCTACAAAAAGCAATTTGTAAAAAATAGCATTTTCCTTTAATATTTCATTCATACTCATGCATATGGATGATTAGGGTGTGAAAAAAAAAATAGTTATGAATAAATCGGATTATAATCAAACCTAATCGAACTGATGTTTACCAGAACTAATTTGAAAAAAAAAAAACAAGTGCATTGTTTTAGAAAACCAATTCGGTTAATCGAATTATTTCTATAAAACCAGTTAAATTAACCGAATTGGTTTTCAGCTTAGTAAAAAAATTATTTGAAAAAAGCATTTCAAAAAGCAGATTGAAACCAATCTAGTTCTTATAACTAATTTAAAATTGGTTCAAATTTAATAGTATTTAAATATAAAATCAAACTGGTTAAAATAATTTAGAAGTTCATGCTTTTTTTGTGAATTTTATGTCAAAATACATTTATTTACGTATTTTGAATATTTTCTTTAACTTCACTCAAAATTTTAGTACCTCTGTTTGTGATCTCTCTTCTCTATTTATATATTGAATGTGAACGTTTAGAACTTTCACTCGTTATTTGTTTTTGGGTAGAACACTAATAGATAAGGATCCTAAACAGAGGTATCCTCTGGCCCAATAATGCGCTAAATGCTAAATTATACTTGGCCTGAAAAACTTGCCTCTTAGTGGACAAATAGACTGTATTAATTTGCAGCATTAAAATGATTTTTTCTCAAAACAAAATAAAATTTTGGTGACAACTCTCTTCAATCCTCTAATATGTGTTCTTTTCTCCGTCCAATCCCTGATTGCGATAATGTAATTAAACAAATGCGCTAATTAACAAAGCTAAATTGGAAAATATTGAGTCAATTTTATGTTATAAGTCCTTCCTCTTGACCTAGATTTTGAAGATGGCATGTTCTTACGGGACTTTATGAATGCCAAAAAAGACTACAAAGTCAAAATTAATTAATCTGTATTTAATATGGACTTTTTATCGCCTTTATTTAGAATTTTATTTTATGATGATTCAATATTATGTTATTATAAAAATTATCCTAGTTAATCGAATCGTTTCCATATGCCAAATTGTGATTCTGATTATGAATATGCCTAATCAAATATTTGGGGGGAGGGGGGGATGAATACTGAAAAGACGGGACGAAAATAAGGCCTGTTCATATTTGATGAATATATTATATATTTCCAAATTATTTTTTATAGAGTTATTTTATTGAGATAACAAATTATGTGTTTAGAGTATAATTTTACATAATCATCTAATCATAATTTATAATTTATTGTGTAGTATGAGTTTATTAACTTTTATAATAATATTTTAAAAATTATATTAAATTCGTAATTGTACGATCGTGTAATCATGAATACTTTTTTTCAATTCCTTGACCAATTTATCAGCAGAAAATAATGTGTGTGTATATATATATATATATATATATATATATATATATATATATATATCCTGGTGGAATGTTATTGGCCCAAAATTTGACCACCCAACATGGGCATTGAACTTTTTGTCATAGTATCTGCTTAAACATTCCCACACTTCACGTGATGTGTGGATTTACGGGGACAACCTTGTCAACTGTGTTGTGTGGAGTCCCTGGTTGTTTATTCAAATGCACCAAGTAAAAAATATGGTTTAAAAAGGCCAGAACTGACTAAACGAGGACCATCCATAAAAAAAATAAAAAAACAGTTATTATATTCACTTTCCTTTTTTTCTGATTCATTTCCTTTTTAATTTGTTTTCCAAAATTGTCCTCTTTTAGAAAATATACCCCCTTACCACTTTCCAAAAAAAATCACCCACCCCCTTTCAACACCACCGTGTTCTGTTTTTTTTCCCCATATCTCAAGGTCCATTGCTTTTTAGGTGTGTGTGTGTGTGGTTTGTGCAATTCGAATGAAGGGAGAGCGCCCCCTATGGTCTAGGACTTGCGCGGTGGTGGCGTGCGGCGGTGTCGTGACTGTTTGCAACGGCATCGACTTAGATCGGGAAGACAAAACTCAAATCTCAAGCGCCATTTTTGCCTCTGATTTGGATGAAGCTCAGACGCAGAGGTGGTTGCAGATCTGGGTTGAGTGAGTGGTGGGGAGGTTCGCCGGTGGGTTTGGGGTAGCTTGGCTGATTTCTTGTTTGCTTCACCTTGCACTTTTTTCATGTAAGGATTATCAACATTTAGATATATATATCAACCACTCCATAAACATTGCCAAATGGTTTATCTTCGTGAAAAGCATTTTGAGATGTCAATGAAGCTCACTGGTACAGTTTCACCACATTCTCATCACTTTTCATGCGATGTTCATTGGGTGATCCAACCAAACTACGTTGTTCTCTTACATTAGCTTGTTCATTGTGTATCTCAAAACGGCTTCTTCAGAATGTGCTATTAACATAACCAACAGAAAGATGTTTGGTAGCATGAAAGGCATATTTTTGAGGTAATTCACCAACAAAAGAAGAACTCTTCCATTCACTTGAACACTGTCTTGTTAACTTTAATTACACTACACTGTTGACATAGGTAGACCAGAGATCGGAGCTGATGAGGGCGGGGACGATGCCAAATGCCAATGCCCTAGTTGGGGTTGGGTGATTTTCCAGAAACAGGGGAGTGTATTTTATGAAAGAGGAAAGTTTTGGAAAACAAGTTGAAAAGGGGAGTGGATAAACAAAGAAGGGGAGTGAATATAACAAATTCCAAAGAACAACTGACTAAGGGAGCGCCAAATGAACCCACGGTTCACCCAGCATTCAGGAAAAAAAAAATTGCATCCACCCAATTCAACACGGTCCAAGCGGCAACAACCCTATATTTTAGTACTCCTAACGTTTTAAAATGTATTTCTAGATAGTCAATTTATTGCATTCTATTTATTTCTTTAAAACATAAAAACAAATATTAAAGATATTTAATATTATCATTTAATGCCTACATTAAATACAATAAAAACATTAACAAAGTTGTAGTATTTCACGTGTTTTAATCGGGAATGAAATAATTAAGATTTTTTTATCATGAGTACGAAATATTAATAATTTTTATAAGTAATCTCCATCAAATAGTTAATTTCAAATTTGATTTGATTTTGACAACTAATTAAATCAATTCCTTCTATATTATTTTTCAAACTACTATACCGTTATATTTTTTATTGATGAGAATTGAAGACAATGTGATCAGGTTTATAAAAATTCCTTCTTAACTATTTATCTCTTTCTTCTATAAAAAAAATTATTGCTTTTAATTTATTATTTTCATCTTTAGTGTTTAATTGAATTTCAATATTTTAAAAAAAATTATCAAATAGTTAAAGATAACCTTGTATCACAACATTAATTTTTTTATCCTAAATCTAAAATATAATATATATGATAAAAAAAATCAGTACAAAAAATAACTTTTATATATTAAAAATATATTATAATAAATTTTAGTTATATAAAAAATATTTATCATGCATACATAATTAATTAGAATAAGTTCATTGAATGAGAGTCTTTTCTTCAATGATAGCATTTTTATAATTTTTTAATATTTTATCTGTGTTTCAATTTATCACTTTCATCTATATTTCTAAATTTAATTTAATTTTAAAAAAAATCAATAATGAAAAACAAAATATTGTATTACAATATAAAATATTTATCTAACTATAAAAAAATATAATTTTTCTTACCACTTAACTTTTCTTTTCGCAAATTTTACCACAATTGACAAGTTACAAAAATGTTAAAGAAAAAAAATGTTTTTGTTACCAATATAATGATAAAATACACATAAATCGAAAAGTTGAATGATAATTTTTTAAAATAACGAAAGTTGAATTATAAAATTTGTAAATAAAAAATTGGGTGATAAAATTCATAAAATAATGAAAACTTAATCATAAACTTCACGAAAAAAAATTCTATTGTAAAATTCGTGAAATCATGAAAGTGGGTGTATAAAATTTGTAATTAAGCTAAAGTAAAACTGATAAAAAATCGAGCGTATTTTTTCCTCTTTTAATTAAATGTTTGTATCACCCAAAGGAAGTAAGATGAAACTGTTATCCTACTCCTACCATTCATTCCTAAGAAATGTTAGGATTCAGCCGCATTCAGATTTCAGAGAAAAGAAATGGTCCACACCCTACGCCTGTAATCTTTCTCCATGCAAACCCAATTTTAATTTCAGTTTATGATCCATATTCGTGTTGAACTGTTCATAGGCACGTGCAAGAGTTCATGGGATAAGGCAGTTCCTAAATAATAGATGTTCTTGGAGTACTATTTTTGCAACAAATCTCTCTTCCAAAGTAAAATAAAGTTTAGGCATTTATGAATTAGGAAGAATATAATACCTATATAATTAAATTTATCTGAAAGACTATATAATTAACCAATAAAAAAATCAGAGTAAAATAAACCATCTCAAAAGAACTGAAAAAAGGGGAAGAATATAAAAAAACAAAGAAAGAAGATTGTGCCGTGTGCACTGTAATGAGCCATGGCTACGTATGGTAAATTCATTCATTCAGTGACTCAAAACTCAAAAAGAAATAAGAACCCGTTAAATTTGGCCCAACATGCGGTCAATTCGTTCTTTACCATAGTTTCCACTGTCATTAAATGGGCACAAATCCTTCTAGAAAATTAAGAAAAAGGAAAAGCATATTTTTTTCAAATACGATTCCTAGCAAAAGTATAACAAGGAAACTACAATTGGAAGATGTAACGTCCATTCTTTCGTCGTCATCACTCACCTAAGAAAAGCAAATTAAAAGGTAAAAAAAGCTAAGAATTTACAAGACGATTTTATAATTTGTGGTCAAGAAGGTATTTTGATCAGAACTCAGAAGCCAAAGCAACGAAGATGGAGGGACTTTTCCCTGTCAATGATCCCTCGAACGTTCCTAAAGTGCTCGACATGGCAAGGGATGGCTATGGTTCCTTTTTGATCGAAACCGTACTCTTCCTCTGCCTCCTTGAGAAGCTGCATGAAGAGTGGGTGTTTGAAATACATCAGCGGCACCACGAACCTTTCTTGCTCTTCTCCTTGCCCCACTTTTATTGCCAAACACCCCTTCGGCACTCCTCGCTTGTGAAAACCCTTCTCCGCCCCACTAGTACCCATCACTGAAAATTAAACAAAGAGAACTAAAAAAACAGCCTAGTTAATTTGTGTGTGCGCGTTTCTCGATAGAAGGGAACCTCAATCAAAAGAAAACAAGGGAAAAGAGCCAAAGACATGAGGGTGTGTTTGGTTTTTCGAAGCAGGGGGTTACAGACGAATATCTCAGAGACTTTGGAGCGTTATTCATGGCTTAGACACACAACAAATCGGGGGCGTAACTCATTCCGAACACAAACACTTGACGGAGGGATATATAATACGACGGAGTGTGCGTCACTGGCATTTCCACTCAGTTGGACTCCACACCGTTCGATCTTCGTGACTATCCTCATCAACGGATCTTTCGTGGACCCAACAGAGAAAACAAAAAGTGGGTTAGAATCGGATGCAACGCTGACCTTTCCTGTCTCACTTTACACCCGTACGATCAAGGACACTTGTGCTCTCATCAGGCCCTCCTAGGTATTCTTAAACTGAAAAAAAAAACAAAAACAACTTTGCCTAGAAGGCTAGAATCTTATAATTAATTAATGGCTAACATCTTACAATTAAATAAAACCGTTTTACTTTATTTGAATAAATAAATAAATAAATAATTTAATACCTATATACTTACGGTCTAAAATGTCATCATGCATAAATTTTCTTTCTCATAATAAATCCATACGATTTTTAAATTGTATTATTATTTAAGGCTTTTGAAAATGATACTAATAATTATTTAAAAGGTCAAATTGTTATTATATCTAAATATTATATTACTGTAGGAGTATATTTATAGTTAGGTAATTGTCAAAACACTCAATTTAATTTTGATAATTTCCAGTCTAAATAAAATTTCCATTATTAGTTAATGATGTGTTATTTGCATTGCTAATACAAAAATATGTCCAAATTCTTTGAATATAAACAATATTTTGCTACATAATTATATAACTTTTTTTTTTACATTAACAAAGTATTGTTGAAGGGAAAAGAAACAAGGAAAAATCGTGGGTTTGAATCTCTTATACTAATAAAAATTTAGCAAATCAACAACTAACATTTGTTGGGAAAAAAAAGAGCAAATTACACAAACACATTTTTCAAGTTTAAGCATATTACACGTGCATTATCTCTCTTAAAATGCATTTTTTTTGTACCTCTGATCGAATATGTTAATTAACATTGTTAGTATGTTTGTGAAAAGTTAAAATTATCCTTTGTAGTTCTGAAACACTTATTTGTTGCTCTTACACGTGTTATGAAATCCTCAAATTAGAATCCCAAAATGTGTTCTGCTAGGGTTTGAGTTCTCTCTCAGGTTTGATGACCACCAACTTTGTCTATTAGGATTTAACAGCCATTGTATGTGTATGCTCGAGAAACAATGAATAGCACCCAACATCACATAACAACACCCAACAACCCAAATGGAAACCTTTAACCCATAAATCGCACCAAATAGATACAAAAAGGAAACAAAAACATGCATCTAATTGTAAGATAGACTGCGATTTACGTCAAATTGTGAAACCTTCAGTACAAATACAAACGAAACTCACGACCCACAATCAATAACTCATGAAAATATGAAGAAATCGAACAATGGTATGAAGAAATCAATTTGACCAATAGAAATCAAGCAAAACCCAACAAAGACACGAAAAAAATCCTAAAATGTATGATTTAAACTGTTAGTGGGGAGAATACATGAGTATTTTTGTCATAAAAATTCTCTTAAATGATCATGTGACTAACATATGATTATTTTAAGTAAACGAAATTAATATCGTTACCAGAAAAAGGGATACTAGTGTAATTAGAATTCTAAAATAATAGATATTTGTATAGGAGTCAAATACAAAGAAGATGTATGTGTGATATATTCAAACTTGAGGGTATGTTTGTCTAATTTACTCAAAAAATAGATTATTCAAAATACTATACATTCAATTAATTTTTCTTTTAATGTAAAATCATTTAAAAACTGTATAAAAAAATCCATAAATTTTTATAGAATTTATTGCCTCGAGTCAGATGAAGTCATTGGTTTTATATCATTTGCATTTATTTTTAAAAAATATATGTAAAAAAAACAAAAAATGCATAAAATATCAATTTTAGATTGACATATATGTTTATATTAGTATAAAAGATAAAAACAAAGGTATTGCTAATGGGTTCAGTAGTTCAGTTTCACTTTCAACTATTTGTGCGCGCTACCAGTTTATGATCGAGTTTCAGTTTTTATTATTATTAATTTATTAGAACCAATCTAATTTTATTTTTTTTTAATTTGGATTGGTGTGAGTAGACATGATTCATGCATCAAGTTAAACCTGGGATCACACCACTATATATGTGCCAAGAGATATTATTTTTTAGGTTAAAGAATTTGAAAAATAAAAAAGGAAAAAGAATAAATTATTATAAGAAGGGGTGTAGAAATTGATTTGACTCAAATTTAAAGTAAAATAAAATTCAAATTGACCACATTTAATTAGGTTGATTTAAGTTAATTTTAAAAACTTTCAGCCAATTTAATTCAAACAAATCAAATAAAACTTGAATTTGTTTAGTTTATTAGATTATTAAATTAAGTTAAAAGATAAATGGGGCTGCTAATTTTCACCATATACGTGAGACTAAAGTGATCATTGTCCTGTTTACATAGACTAAAAAATATGTTTATCTCACATAATTAATAAGTTGCATCGTTTGTTTCTGTAAAAAAAAAGTTGCTGCATTAAATAAATGAATTAGTATGAAAATTAAATGATATATTTAACGTGTAAGTATATAATTAAATGATGGCATTGAAGTTTTAATTAAATCAACAATTATACATTGAAATTAAATTCATGATATCAATATATCCTTATTCATTTGTGACAAATATTCCTCCCACGTGATATATATGAATTGAAAAGGAAATTCTACCGGAAAAAAGGAAAGAAAATTCTGGATAGTTAGAACTTAGAACCTATTAGAAAATCGAAACATTTTTGGAATTAAATATAAGTTAAATTATTTTTTTTTCTAATTTATTTGGTTTAATTTGTTCTTCTAATATTTAAAATTGATTCAATTTAAGAGTTAAAGGTATCAAGAAATTGTACTTTGTGACTATTTAAATCCGTCACAAATGATTTTAAATTGTCATAAAATATACATTTTCTAACCGATTATTTTCATTTATACAACATAATCAAATTGAATTGATTTTAAAAATTAGAGTATTAAATTAAACCATAAATAAATAAATTAAGAAAAACTAATTTAACTTAAAATATATTAAATGATTAATAGGAGTGTTCATGGGTCGAGTTGGTTTGAATTTAAGGGAAAATAAAATTCGAAATAATTGATTTTAATTGGTTTGGATTTTAGATTTTTTTTTACGAACTAAACCAAAATCAATGTTAAACGGATTAATTCGGTTCAGATAATCATATATCTAATAAAAAATTTATTTAAAAAATATAAAATAAATTTAATCCCCAAATTAACAGATAATCTTGTGATATACATAAAATTAGTTAAATTCATCGTGAGGAAGTCCAAATATCAAAGTTGTACTGTCAATGTCAATTAAGTGCAAGTCCAAAGGAGACTTAACAACATCAAAGATCATCGTGAAGAGGCAAAATGACACGTTAACGAGGCCATGTGAATATGCGTGTGCAATATTTTTTAAGCTTATGTGAGAAATGAGAATGAAAGTGTCAAAGTGAATATTTAAGTGTATATGATGGACATAAAATATAAATGAGATACACAAAATCACATAAAATAAATATCCACCATGAGTGCACCTGAAACAAGACTTGTGGTAGGATTTGCCATCAACAGCCACCTGAGAAAAAGAACCGTGTCATCAGTCAAATAGAAGCAGTTGGACCCAACAAGACAACGACATGATATATATGATCTAGCATATTTAATGGTCTTAGCAGATCTTATGTGTTTTTAAGTGTTTACACCAGGTTTTTCACTTAGTTATTTGTTGTCACTCTTTTATTTGAATTGGCATATGTACAACTGTTCTGTTTTCATTTATAGTTGGTTCGTTTTCACTAGTTGTTTTTACTTTATTTTGCTTTTGTCATTTTGTTTAGCATTTCCTTTACAAAACCATATAAATAAGAAATAACTAAAGAGTGTGATATTTTTGTATTTGTTCATACATTATTCGTCGTGAATGTTCTATTTGGAGTTTGACAAGTTTTATATTGGTTGTGGAGAACCTAACGGAATTATCCCCTTCTTTACCCGAGCCTATAACTAATGATGAGATCATAAGCAAAGTCTGAAAAACTGAAAACTAAGAAGTAGAGAAAAAAAAACACTGAAATTTGCAATGCAAGTTTTCTAGACCCATGGGCCATTAAAATGAATGTATATTCATTCATTTCTCCTACAATAAACAATGACGTTCCCGTTACATTCATTTTTTATATTCTGAAACATTTTCGCACTCACTAGTCAAATCGTTCAAAATCAATTAAAATTTGAAAATTATTTATAAAATAAGTGTTTTTAAAAAAGAAAAAATATTATACATTAATAGTATAAAATATTTTACATCATCATCCGATCACAACCCATTACATAAGATGATAAAATTGTTAACTTCTTAAAAGCTATATAATGATAATTTGTATTTAGATAAAAAATATATATAACTACTTTAAACAATAAGTGCATAACCATTAATTTTTTTTTAAAAAATATATATATAACTATGATAGTTTTCTTATCTTCTTTTTTATTTTCATCGTGTTTGTCCTGACCTTCAATTTGACATTTTATTATGTATCTTGTATCATTTTCTACAAGGTAATTACGTGAGCAATCTTATTTAATTACATTTTGAAAATTAAAAACATTTTTTTCCCTATGTATTTATTACATCTAGATAGTTAACACAGAATTGATGGGGGAAGTATATACAATTGCACGCAAATAACTTTCTATATTCAAATTAAGCTCGTGTATATACATGAATTGTACAGCAGTTGGATTAGCATAGGACCTAGCTATATTATATTGATGAAGAGAAACGATCCACAAGATATTATATATAAGCATGAAACATTGAAGTTGTTGAGATCAAGCCCTGAAGCAGGTGGCAACGAGGTGATGGTGGTGGTGGAGGGACCTCTCCGTATGAATCAAGTGTTGAACGTTCTTAAAGTCGGCCACTTGACAAGGGATAGTTAGGGTTCCTTTCTGTGAAAAACCGTACTCTTCCTCCGCCTCCTTCAGAAGCTTAACAAAGAGAGGGTGCTTCAGGTAATTAACCGGCACCGTTATCTTCTGTTGCTCTTCGCCTTGACCCACCTTGATTTTCAAGCACCCTTTTCGTATCTTTATGTCGTCTTTGCTCATCACCTCGTGCTGACCTTCATCATATGTCTGCGGAACTTGTTTAAAACTTATGCCCAACATGTTAATTTGAAGCAAATTAATTAAGACAAACGACAAGACCATTAAAATTCTAGATCAACATGGTTTAACGGAGAAAAAACCAAGAAGGATAGCCGAAGCAGCGAGTAACTTAGTTGCTATCTCGATGAAGGAATGGATATGATGATGAGGCTTTTATTTATATTGAAGGAATGGATAGGAACCATCTCGGAACGCACCAATGAAGAAAAAGGGCGTACTAAATGGGAAAATGAGCCAATTGAGGTAAGATGGGGAAGGGTGGAATTGGTCACTTGGAAATAATCCTTCGTTCAAAAATTAAAACTAGGTCTACCATTTAATTTTATAAGTCAGTTTCTTGTTGGAGTGAGTGCTGGAGTACATTTTAATAATTTTTTTAACACTATTTAAAATTTCAAATAAATGTATTTTTGAAATATTACTTAAAATAATATATTTTTAAGTGTTAATTTCTTGTTTTATATATATATATATATTATCTTTAATATATTTATCAATATTTTTATTTACAGTTTTTAAATAAATTATTATTTTTTTATTTTTAATCATTTTATATTTTTCAATTACTTCAAATATTAATTTTATCGAACACCTTTTATAATTTAATAAATTATTTTTTTAATTTTTAATTATCAATTTTTATCTAATTTTATCCAACATAACAACAAAAGAAAAGAGTTATTACATGTTCAAGCTTGATGTTTTTTTTATATACACTACACGTATACTCCCCACATACAATATTATTCTAATAAATTGTTATAAGAAGAATAGTAAATAATTTAATGTTCTAAATATATTAAAAAAATATTTTTATTTAGCAATTAAGATAATTATTAAGATATTATTATTAAAAATTAGAACTAGATTACAATACAAAATTATTATGATAAATTAGCATCATTTATAATATTTTAAGAAAATTTGTATTTTCATATATAAGATTAGTATTTTGATTAATGAAAAACATTTAACAAATAAAATATACATAATTTTACTTTCCCTTATGTCCATCATTCACTGTAGTGTCGGTTTTAGGTCCTAATAGTATAGTCCGGTTGCTCGTGATGGACCCAAACATAATGGTCTCTATATCGTCTGGGCTTTGGCGTATCACGGCCCGGTAAAAACCAAAATGGTTTTCATATAGGTGGCTCTTATATTACGATTTTTAATTTTTGGTTCAAGTTTAGCTCTTGTACATGTGGTAATAATTATAGCTAGCTGACGTTGGTGCAAAATATTAGGCGATGTTAAAGATGGAAAAAAAACAACTATTGATTTACAAACTTATGTATAAGTATTAAAAAGGTTTAATTAAATTTTTCTCTGATTTATATTTTAGATTTAATTAGATTCTTTAATTTTTTTTATTCAATTTAATTCTTTAATTTGAATAAATAATTATGATAACTTAAACAATTATTACACCATTCAATAATTTTTAATTAAATAATATTTTTAAAAAAATTTACTGTTAAATTGAAAGTTATTTTCACATATATCATATATACAAATAATAAAAATTATTTGCTAAAATCAGCTAATCAGATTTGGGTAAACATTAGGTTTTTTTCCCCTGAATACAACATTAATCCATTACCTTTTTTTCCTGAATACAACATTAATCCATTACCTAATAGAGAATGTCAGAATGTGATTCATAGCTGCACAGCTAATTAGTACAAAACCGCGAAGTAAAAAGGACGTTGGCAGTGATAATGATATTTGTTATGGAAGTATGATAAGATCCACTAGTCGTTAAAACATCGATTGTCTGATTAGTTCGTCCTCATAACATTAATCATATACTTAAAATACCTCTCCATAGATACGGATCTCAAAATAATAATCACTTGATAATGATCAACCCCTAAAAATTAGGTAAGTATATCATTGTCACAACAAATACGGTCACAAACATGATCGTTATGTGAGAAGAAATAAAGAATACTCGTAATAATCCGCAATTGATTTCTTAGACGCAAATTTAACAAGGTGTTGATGAAAAATTGGAACTTAGATTCAATTTCTTTAAGTGTTTTTAGTGTTGTTTGTAAATGAGGATCCAAGTTCCAACTCTATATATAATTAGCATACTAAATTTTAATTTTTTAATACTGAGATAAAACTTCAATTTTGATTAGATAACAATATTAAAAGTACTTATGTAATTTCTTTTGACGCAAATAATTCTCAAAGCCCCCTCCGATACGTATGAAAGACTATCCTTTGACGCAAACCGTACGCAGAGAAGTACCGGAAGAAATCCCCTCAAGGCTCTAGCAATTCATCTAGAACAATATTAAATATTAATTACATTACATGTTTCATCAATACTCACACAAATCATTGAAAATGTAATTGCATAAGAGAAATAGTCAATTCATGTTAATGGTACCTAAAAATACACTTTTTTTTTTTAAAGAAAAGTACTTAATATTTTTGTTTATATTTTTTTCTCTCTGACATTTCATATATATTTTCTTATAAGAGTATAATTGATAAAATAATTAATTTTTTTAAATGACATATTAATAGAAATTTTTTTTACTCTAATAAAAATAGGATTATAATTAATTAAAATTCATAGCATTTATAACAATAATAGATTTTTAAAATATTATTTTGAATTTTTTTGCATCTAAAAGTTATCTGTTTTTTTGTGTGTTTTAAAAATGTGAAAACTATAGACTATAGATTTAGGTCATACAATTATATATAAATATATCTAGTAAGAACATTTTCACTTTAAATATATAAAAATTATAAATTTGGATACTACAATTATATATTAATAGTCAAGATTAAAAGTTCAAATAAAAAGTCAAGATTATAAGTTAATTAAATATCAGTACCGCTTAAAAAATCATATACATTTATGTTTTAATTTTAGTAATGCATGGTCCAGTAATTTATGTTTTTATTTATGACAATAATGACTCCACCAAAAAAAAATGACAATAATGAAGAATTTCCACTGAATCATAAGGCAATGCAAGCCAAGAGAAAAAACAGGGCTCAGATTTATCGCAGCCATACACTCCAAAGAAGACTTAAAGATAATCATGTAATGTAACATTCAGAAAGTGGAAGAGCACTGATCTGTTAAACCATGACCATTGAGTTTTGGATGTAAAGCAGCAAATGCAATTGAGAATTAAATTTCACTCATGATAGGAACTTGAAAAGCCAATAAATTATTATAAATACATGGACATTAGCCATCAGACACAAACTCCCAAGCAACATCCCACGTCAACTTATTCACCTATCCATCGATCCCCCCCAATAAATATATGTTTTATAGTTTCTATGTTTAGTTCTTTATTTTTTAAGTAATCAACTAATGGTACTTAAGTCATTCGGTCAGGGTGTGTGAGGAATTTGAACGGATTGAAATTGAAATTACTTGTTTTAAGTCTGTTCCACTAATTAAATTACGCCATCTCAATTAAAAAAAGTCACGTCTGATTTTCTCTTTTTAAAACATGTTATTGTTTTTACTTAATTATCTCCAATCTCTCTCCCTTGGTGTTCCTAATCCAATGCTGCAATGCTTCCTCTCCTTGTTTTTAATTTATATCATGCGTAACTGCCGTACAGAGGCTGAAAAAAAATGCCCCTTTAACCAAATGGAAAAATGTTACCTCTTTCTCACCGTCCGTGCGTTGCACCGCCAGAGATATGGGAATCGGATCTGCAGTATTTTGATAGCTGCGAAATTGGATATTGAAGTGTAACATTGTGAAATTGGGTTCTGGAAAACGTTTGGGTTGTGGGTTAACGCAGCACACCGAGAATGGATAACAAAGAAATTGAGGGTAGTTTGGTAACGACATTAAAATGTTTTTAAAGAAGAGAATGTGAAGTGAATTTTTTTAATTGACGAGGCTTAATTTAATTGATGGGACAAAAAATGAGATAGGATTTTCAGACAGGTGATTTCAATCCTGACAGACTGAATGTAGTTATTGGTCAAGTTGTTAGGCTTCTACTTCCTGCAACCCTTTCTTGTTTCCTGAACTACTAATTGCGAGGAGGAAGTAAAAGCCTCATTGATATTGTACTAAGAATTATAGTAGTGTTCGGCCCAACTATTTTGGGCCTCTTTTATCCTTAAAGTTTTATTTAGATATAAAAAAGAAAAAAAATAGAGAAATATAATCATAAAAAATGTATTATTGGATAAAAATAAAATAAAATAAATAAAAAATAAAAAGGAAGATAAGAATTTCCTTTTTGTTAGTATAACATTAAGTTAAGTATAATTGTATTTTATTCTCTACAATACATGAGATAAATATTTACTTTATATAATAAAATTTAAAATAAATAAACATTTATTAACTTATAAAGTATATTATAATTAAAATTCATAAATAATTAAATATTCCTCGACTAAAAACTAACATAATCGGACTCAAGAGTAAAAAATAATAATTACGGAGATTTCTAATAAAAAAAGGTATAAAAAAGATACTAGCAAATAAAAATATGTTAAGTATTAGGATTTTTTCGAACAAAAATAAAACTATTTTTGGGTTTATACTTTTATTTTATCATGATATATGGGTAAATTGTCTATTAATTTTATCTTCTTATCAAGAAACCTGAATAGTTATTTTTAGTATATGGTATTTTTAATCAACTACATTTTTTCATTTACAAGTCTTAAGCTCAAGATGTTGTTTTAAGGATGGCTTTCTGATTGATGAAATCTGGAAAAGGAGAAACTTGTTTGGAGGGTGTTTCCAATGCTAGAGGCTGGAGGAGCTATTAGAGATCATATAATGGGGGTTTTATGTGTAATCTCGGAACCGTACGTATGTTCCTAGCGTATATGCTGAGTTGAGAGCCATTTTTCATAGGTTGAAGTTAGCTCATAGGGGTTTCCGTAATATCATGATCGAGTTGGACTCTATGGAGGCTGTTAATCTAGTGTCTAAGGACTGGACTGGAACCAATTCCTCAGCTACCTAGTTTGGTTCAGGATATCAGAAGGCTTTCTCAGCTCCGGAGGAAGCTCCTCTTGCCCTCGGATGTTGCAAGCCTAGTGCTTCAGTAGTTTCTTGTATCTGTTTCTTTGGGCTTTGCCCTTTGTTAATAAAATAATATCTTGTTTTAATTTCACTCTAATCAACTTAATATTTTATATATGACGAATATAATTATAATTTATACAAATAAAGGTATTTTGAATTTTTTAATCATAAAATTATGTATTTTATAAAAATTTGCAATATTTTTTCTATAAAATATTATGTTATTTTTCCCCCCAAGACCCACTAAAAAAATTTATAGATCCATCATCACCGATAGCAATAGCAGCAGAAGAAGTAGTAGCAGTAATACATTATGTAAAGCCAATGTGTGCGGCAGTGATTAGTGAATGAATAGGGGATGAATAAGTAGTCATTTTTATAATTTTTTATATCGATTTACTCTTTTACTTATTAATTTAAATAAGTAAAAGAGAAATTTATTTATTTCATCAAAAAAATATAACTATGTTACTATTATTTTTTTTTCCTTTTTCTCCTTTTGTTTTTGTCTTTCTAGTTCTATCTAGAGTCAAACAAAGTGTTAGCGACAATCCTTTTTAATTAAATCGGAAGGGGGCATATTTAGCTGGTTGCCTTATAAAAAGAAACCATATCAACAAATCACATGGAATTCAAATAAGATTCAAGATTCTAAAGAGGACTTGACTTGGCTTCCTTCCTTCACATTTCAACTTTAATGGTCTTGTCCTGTCCTGCATGTTCCGTTCCTTTTTCTCATTCTATACTTTTTTTTTTATTCTCTAACTTTATTTTAAAATTTGAGATATTGGACTTCCCATTGACTCTTCTTCCCTTTTAATTTGAATTTTGATTTTGTTGAAGTTTTTCAAAGATCCATATCATGACCAATCAAATTATAACTAAGCATCAAAGCAACGACAAATACTCAATGCTGTGTAATTTATACAAATTAATAGATCTGTCTATTCACACATAGATACCGAGCAGTTCACATAAATTTGCAGGAAAGTTTACACACACAAAAAAATCTCGCTCTATCTACAGATTTTAACCAATTAAGTAAATAAAAATAAAAAACTTTATTCATATATAGATATAGATAATGTTTTAGAGTTTAATTTATATATATGGATAATATACTTTTTTTATTGTTATGCAGTAAAGAATCATGATTGATATGATTTTTAAAGTAATTATGATAAAAATTATTAATAAATATATCGTTTATAATATATTAGTGTAGTTAAACGTCTATATAAAAAAACATAAAAAAATATACACTAACAATAAAATGTAAAACAATTATCTAAAAAAATGAAAAACAATTTATATTATCATCAAATTATAATCAGTGTATAATAATTTTTTTAATTTTTATTATAATTATTTTAAAAGTTATATACAAATGACATTTTGTAATTAGATATGATGAAAATGTATAATTGTTTTGGATTATTAGATTCATGTAAAAATCTTTGACAATGTCAATGCTTACGTTGTTTATTTTTATTTTTGTATCTCATCTATTACCAAAAAAAAATTAGTTAAAAAATACGGGAGTATATAACTAAGCAGTAAGTAGCTTCAACGAAAACTAGCTCAATTTTATTCTTCGTTGAGTGGTTACACATTGAAACCACGGTGCGTGCGATTCCTGTCTAACCAATAAACAACTTGCTAATAATCAACATAAGTTGTTCCTTTCATCCGTAGAAAATATATCGATCCATATCCCCAGGCATTCTGATTTACAATAGGCTAATTAACTCTAGCTGATATGGTACAGATCTTGTATTATAAAAAGCTATACTAAAAAGACATTTGCGCCCAGGCGTATAACTAAAACAGAAAAAAAAAAGAAGACAATATATATATATATACACACACACAATAATAACTGGGACAGGGCTTCTGAAACCAACCAATAAAAATAACTGCAGGAATAAATATAAATGATAAAGAAACATCTATAAATATAATAGGATCATGAGTGAATTGATGGTGAATATTAAGCAAGCAAGTTGGATGAGGTGTAATTTAATGATAAAAAAAAAAAATACGTTTAACGCTTTGCATCTCAAATCAAATCTTTGGAAAGGAAACAAGAATATTATGAGCTATAGATAATGCTTCTGTTTTTTATGTAGTTGATTGCACTTTGGTTATATGCGCCATGCTTAAATAAATCAGATACAAATACCCTGGAGTAAGCACCCTTTTTTTTGTTTGCTTTTTAGTGGGGGAAGCGGCTTGCACTTACCTTCTAATTCTGTATCTCAAAATTTTAATGTCCACATTTAATTTATTCCAGTGATTGAGTGAAGTTAGTGTGGCCCAATTTCATGTTCATAAAAGGAACTTACAGTAGTACATTTACCTGAATTAAATTTACTGATAGGATATATCCACTAGGCTGACAAGAAGTTTAAAATGATATTTAATGTTCCTAACTTTATGTATTTCATTTTTTTTTAAGAATGAATATTTCGTAGTGATATAAGTAATCGTTAGATGCATTTTTCTATAGAAAAAATAAGAAGAGAAAAAAAAGTATTTCGTGAATTAAAATAAAATTTTCATTAATTAATTTATAGAAGCTTTTTTAAACAATTCTTCTAAAAGTAATAATCAACAAAAAAACTCATTTTAACTTGAAAAACTTTTTTTTTCTTTTACTAAAGTAGTTTTAGAAAAACTTAAAACAGAACAACGGATCCCAATTGTTAAACATATTCTTCACTAAAAGATCCATTTCTGATGAAAGTATGTATGGAGAAAAAAAAAAGGAAAAGATATGGCTCAAAAGGTTTTTTTTTTTTTTACACCATTTCACCATTAATTTCTTACATATTTTATTTTAGGGGAAGAAAATACATTAAAATATACATTTCTCCCATTTTATCATTCAATAAAACTTTAAATATATTTTTGTCCTTCAAATTTGGATCAAATTTGTTTTTGGTCTTTTAATTAAATTTAAAAGATATTTTTTCTAATTTGAAAATAGCTCACTTTTGGTCTTCAGTATAGGGCTAAAATAATTACAAAATAAGGACTCAAACTGTGTGTGTGTTTTTTTCCAAATTAACTGAATTAAAAATAAATTTTAATTTGGATGACTAAAACTGAACTTGATCAAAATTTTAGAGACTAAAATAAATTTGAATCTTTAATGAATAATATAAAAAATAAAATGTTGCAATAAAAATAATGAGGGCAATTATGCAATGTCTAGCCGTCTATCACAATTCACAAACCACAACAATCGGTCAGCACATAAGTATGTATATATGTGGCATCGAATCCAATTAACCAACATGTAAAATAAGAGTTGTTTAGAGCCCAGTGGGTTAGATCCATTGCATGGCAAGCTCAATAAATCATGAATTTGTGTTGATTGAACATTAACTTTTTTCAAAGATTGAGGATATATATAACGAAGATGAATGAGTTTTTAGTTTTTCTGTTTTAAAATGTACTTTTTACAAATGAGTATCAGTTAAAATGTAGTTAAATTAATCTCTCAATTTATATATAAATGTCCAAGCCTATCTTTTACTTTTTTTTATTATACTCACTTTCATTTTTTTTTACCCTAATAGCACCTATTATTCGGAACCTAATCTAGAGAGATTATAGCCAAAATCTCTTTTTTTTTTCTATTAAACAGTAACAACATCTAATATTTAGAACCTAGTTTTTGAATTAAAGCCAAAATCTCTTATAAAAAATATATGTGTATTTAAGACTAATAGTACCTATATTCAGAACTTTTTTTTTTTTTTTACATTTAGAACTTGGTTTAGGCACTATATTCAAAATCTCATAAAAAATATGTATATTTAACACCAACACTAATTAGAGCATCTTTAATCAGAATTTTAAGTAATTTTTTAAAGTTATTTTTTGTGGCTTTTATAGTATTTTTTGTGTTTTTAATAATGTAAGAAATTTATACATAATTTTATTTCAATAGTAAGAAACTTTAGAAACTTAAAAAAATTTACATTTATATTTTTTATTTTCATTTAATTATAGTTTAATTATGATGTTATTATTTGTCTATTATTTTTTATTAAAAAAATGTATTTTAACCTAAAAAGTAATTATTGGTTTTTCCAAGATAATTCAGAAAGGAGTTATGAGAAAATTAGGGTGTATAAGAATTAGTTTTGGTTTTACTTTTATTGCGTTATGCAGTGTACGTTGAGTGCGCGCGTAGGAACGAGAAAGCACACATATACAACACAACTTAACCGTAACGGTTATTGATTGTTTCTGTTTCTTTTTTGGTGAGGGACCACTCTTCACTTGCTCTATATATACCGAAACCAAGCTATGCAATATTCGCCACTCACTGAACCACACTCCAGAACCCTTCTCTAAGCCCTCCCACCATGACAAACCACATTGACGATAACCTCTGGATAATTGCCCTGGCCTCGAAATGCACCCAAGAAAACCTTGCATGGGCCCTTTTGATCATGGGCTCACTCTGGTTAACCATGACTTTCTATTACTGGTCACACCCCGGTGGCCCTGCCTGGGGCAAGTACTACACCACCTCTCCCGGCCCCCCTTTCAATCATTCCGGGGCCCAAAGGCTTCCCTCTTTTCGGAAGCATGGGCCTCATGACATCCCTGGCCCATCAGCGCATCGCAGCCGCCGCCGTCACATGCAGAGCCAAGCGCCTCATGGCCTTCAGCCTCGGCGACACACGTGTCATCGTCACGTGCCACCCCGACGTAGCCAAGGAGATTCTCAATAGCTCCGTCTTCGCCGATCGCCCCGTCAAAGAATCAGCATACAGGCTCATGTTCAACCGCGCCATCGGCTTCGCCTCTTACGGACTTTACTGGCGTACCCTCAGGAGAATCGCCGCTAACCACTTCTTCTGCCCCAGGCAGATAAAAGCCTCCGATCTCCAACGCTCTCAAATCGCCACACAAATGATTCACATGCTAAAACACAACCGCCATCAGACCTTACGTGTTCGCCAGCTGCTGAAAAAGGCGTCGCTCACTAACATGATGTGTTCCGTGTTTGGACAAGAGTATAAGCTGCACGACCCCAACAGCGGAATGGAAGACCTTGGAAGATTAGTGGACCAAGGTTATGACTTGTTGGGCCTTTTTAATTGGGCCGACCACCTTCCTTTCCTTGCACATTTCGACGCCCAAAATATCCGGTTCAGGTGCTCCAAGCTCGTCCCCATGGTAAACCGCTTCGTCAGCAGAGTCATCGCTGAACACCGAGCTAGTAAAACCGAAACCAATCGTGATTTCGTTGACGTCTTGCTCTCTCTCCCGGGACCTGATCAATTATCAGACTCCGACATGATCGCTGTACTTTGGGTAAGTTCAATCAATTTTATCCTAGTGTAATGCCAATTTTTTACGATAGCTATTGTAGTGTGACACGCTTAATTTTTGAGAATAATAATTTCATTGGTCCAAGTGTTAATTGATGGGAATAATTGAGAATGCGGAAGTGGTGAGTGGAGGTGGCACTAAAATGTTTTTTCATTTGTTTTTCAGGAAATGATATTTAGAGGAACGGACACGGTAGCCGTTTTGATAGAGTGGATACTCGCGAGGATGGCGCTTCATCCTCATGTACAGTCTAGAGTTCACGGGGAGCTGGATGCAGTTGTTGGAAAAGCACGCGCCGTCACGGAGGATGACGTGGCGGCGATGACGTACCTACCAGCTGTGGTGAAGGAGGTGCTGAGGCTGCACCCGCCGGGCCCACTTCTGTCTTGGGCCCGCTTGTCCATCAGTGATACGATCATTGATGGACATCACGTACCTGCGGGAACCACTGCCATGGTGAACATGTGGGCTATCTGCAGGGACCCACATGTGTGGGAGGACCCACTCGAATTTATGCCCGAAAGGTTTGTCACTGCGGCTGGAGATGCCGAATTCTCGATACTCGGGTCGGATCTACGGCTTGCTCCGTTCGGGTCGGGTAGGAGGGTGTGCCCCGGGAAGACGCTGGGGTTGGCTACGGTGAACTTTTGGGTGGCGTCGCTCTTGCACGAGTTTGAATGGGTACCGTCGGATGAGAAGAAGGGTGTTGATCTGACGGAGGTGCTGAAGCTCTCTAGTGAAATGGCTAACCCTCTCACCGTCAAAGTGCGCTCCAGGCGTGGATAAATATAGAAAATGAGAGAAGGGAAAATATAGAAATACAACAGATAAGAAAGTAAAGATTATGTATGCATGTTACAGGTTGGTAATGTATGGCGGAAGGGACGGGGTAGACGCTAATTTTTTAATGCTCAAAGTACTAAAACTCTTCTCAGCTTGTCTTGTTATTAAAAAAATTACTGTTGCCATTGTAAATACTAAAAACTAATAAACTTAATACGTTTTTAGTTGACTTCGATGTTTCCATCAGTATCATGTTATACACTCGCAAAAAATATTAAAAACCAAAGCAGTCTTTCTCAATTCGTTAAACATGTATGAACATTTTAAATATTTTGATATCATCTTCAATTTCTATCGATTAAAAAAATACAATCACAAAAAAATAATCAGTTTCGTGTTACTAAAAATAATTTAACAAGAAAATCATTAAATACGTGAATAATCACATTATTATAATCATGTTCATTATTTAGAATCCTTACATGTAAGGTGGTTTAAAAATAACTTGATCATAATTCCCCCCTCTTTTAAAAAATAAATAAATAAATAAATAATGTGCAGCTAACCTCCAGAATCGGGAGAATTGACGCTCATCAACATGGTACAGGTAAGAATATAGGCCATACCCTTTATTCAGCCAAGACATATATGCAAACAGAATTCTGAATAAAATACCTAGATGCTAAATCCTTTCATGTCCCTGTTAGAAAATGTAAAAAGCTTGAAATGATGCCAAATGTTATCAGTTACGAATCTGAGCCCTTCATTGACGGGATATGTTAGACTGTTTGCAGGGCCAAGGAAAAGAGACGTAAAAATATAAAAGTAAATCAATAAAATAATAAATAGAAAAAAATTAATGTAAGCAAAGTAGCAAACACTCTCTATGTGCTTAAAGAAGGATATGAATATAAGAAAAATGATTCATACACACATGTGAAATAGAAAAAGAGACGTGAAAAATGTCATTTATGATAGACGATTTTTATTTATTTATGGAATGATAGATGATAGATAAGTGAAAAATGAAGTGAAAAAATAGTGTATAAACTTATAAATTCAAGAGTAATAATTTTTTGGACTATGTAAATAGTTACTGCATGATGATTTTTTTTTCTCTTCTCAATATATCATATTGTGTACTATCTATATTTTTTATTGATCACATTATTAATTTTTTTCTTTCTTATTACATTATACTTATTTTTTCTTTTTATCATTTAAAGTACATTTAAAAATTACTTAAAGGTATATTATTGAAATAAAATATGCATGAGTTGTATCTCGATACTCTTAAATGCCTTATATTCTGTCTTAATATCTCACACGAGCACACTCATTAGACCTAGTGATCACTTAAAAAAAATGTTATTTTCGATAGATAAAATCCGTCGCTAAACAAGAAAATCCATCAGAAAACAAAATTTCTGACAGACAAAAATCTATCAATAAAATACTCATAGAAAATTTTAGGCGAAAGATTTTTTTTATCCATTGGTAAGATCACTACAAAAAATTGATATATTTGTGGCGGCTAAATTGTGACGGCTTTAACACCCATAAAGTTTATTTTCATTCTTTTTATTTTCACGTTTTGTATTTTCTTAGTGGTTTAAAAACTACCACAAAGTGTTTTTTTTTTTTTTTGCCGAAAGCAATATTTTTATTTATGTGCTTTGAACTTCCTTACTGCCCCCTTGGCAATCCTTACTGCCCCTTTTCTGCACCATGTCTTGTTTACAACAATCTGGCAGAATAAAAATGACCAACCGTGTCACTATCGGTTTCAGGTTCCAAAGTTCACAAAAATCATGAAATATAATGTAATGTTTATAACAACAACAAAGCCTTAGGGGGCAGTGCAATCCTTATTAAAATTATTTTTAATCAGGCAAATAATATATTAAAAATAATGGTAAAGGGGTACAATAACCCATATACAAAACAGAAAAAAAAGACCCCTGCTAATTATGGATGGTTGCCATATACACCGAATGCAAATATATAGAGACTATCCCATGCACAGTAATTTGCCGTTAACTACTCCCAGACAATCAAGCGGTGACAGAGTCCCAATTATATTTTTAGTTGTTTTTAATAAGATTTCTATCACCTTCTTAAGTTTCTAGAGTTATTTATTTCTCGATTATTAATTAATTTTATTCATTGAAAAAACATAAAGTACTTTAATTGAAAGTAATCTATAGTTATTCTAAGACTTTATATTTTTATTATGTAGGAAATTTATATAATATAACTTAATTAAATCTATAGATTTTTCTTGCATTTCCATGCAAATTTATTTTTATGAATTTTGTGTTTTCCTTGCACTTTTTTCTTTCAAATTTTGCCACGATTTCGGTAAAAGTATTATTATTTCCTTAAAAATTTCAAAATTTCCATACAAAATTTTAATATTTTTTAGGTATTCTTGTACAGAATTTGTTTTGCATAAAAAAAACTGAATGTGTCTTATATATATATATATATATATATATATATATATTTAATTTAGTGGCACATGAGAGTACAAAATCAGTTAAAAATAATCCTAAAGAATGCTATTAATAAATTAGAAAAATCCATTTTAATATCTTAAAAGGTTTATTTAAAAATATTATCAAATGCCTAAAATCACGTATAGGAAATAATATTTATAAAAATATTATATTTATAGAATTTATATATTATAATTTTAATTACTCTGGTCCCTCCAATGTTTTTTTCCAAGCTCCACCACTGTTAATAAGCATATCACCAAAACTTGTCCTCAATAAAACCCACAAAAAACTAATTGTGGAGTGTAGACCATGCATGTGCGATATATAAATTATGATGCAGCATGGGGCAAAGGGAACGCATATACTTGTATTTTTTTTATCCCATTTGTTTCTCACAAGTCACAACCTTTGCTAGATGAGTGATAATAGGGGAGAGAGAGAGGTGTTGGAAAGTGCCAAAATGAAGTAGTGCAAGAAAAGCAACAGGCAAAACAACTATCTATCTGTAAGGGGGAACGTGCTTCAGCCCCCCAAAGTGTATATTAATAAACAAAACTACTAATAATATTAATAAAAAAAACTAATAAAATATAAAACCATTAATTTTATACTATTTTTTAAATATAGTATTTTTAATAATATTTGTATTACTAATTATAATCTAACCAAAGAAATATATATTAATTGATAGATATAATAGTAATAACATTTTTATGACTTTTTCTATCAATTATTATTATTTTGGTTAACTATTTTTTGTGTATTATTATAAGTTTCATTTATATATCTATATATCTAATTATTAAAATTAATTATTATTAAGATTATATTAAATATACTTCTTATAAAATTTGGTGACTTTTTAGTTATCATTATATTCAATTAGTTTGTTCTTTTTTTTTATTGTGAAACTAAGATTATTGTCTCTTTAATTGTTATTGTGTTTGTGAGATTAAAAATCTTTCAAAACTTGAAATAAAAAATTAGTATGAATTATAAAAACACATATTTCCTTCTCATATCATTTGAATAAAAAAATTAATTTTATGTGTAAACAATAATTTTTTTATAAAAATCATTGTTTATTAAATATTTATCTGTTAGAAGTTAAATATTTAATTAATTAAAGTTGTGTTTGGTTAATTTACACTTAGTTGTATTTAAGATGAATTTTTCAAAAATTGGCATAAATCACACACCTTTACACTCTATTTTAGTTCAAATATTTTATCTTTTTCCATTTCAATTCATTTCACATCTTTTTCATTCTTTCAAACCAAACTTACCCTAAAGTAAAAATAAATAAAAATCCAGTCCCCTTTCATGAATTCTTGGATCCTTCCCTGGTTAGACCAGTACTGATAAGATTAAAGTTTGAAATTAACTTGTTTTTTTTACAAGAAAGTTTTATATAATGATGTTTAGGTTGTTGCATTGTGATAATTCATGTGATTTAAATATATACCGCAATTATGGGCTGTTGTCGCAACGGCCATATTAGGCGATCCGTAATTTAGACCCCTGCCTGCGCCTGTCTTGCTATCACTTATAACATTTTTGTGCGTACTTAGTGTTGGTTTGGTAGTAAGAAGAGAAAAAATTGAAATGGAAGAGAATATTCCTTCCACCAAGGATATTTTCGCCAAATTTTGTATATTCATTGGCTATGACCATGGAAGTCAATCCCATTGTGTTTACCAAGGTCAACAATTATCCTGTATCAAGACTTTCTTTCCTCTCTTTTTCTTAGTCGTCTGAATTAGAAGGAATTTTTGTTTCAAAAATTAAAATAAGATTCGATTCTAGATATTTTTTTTTTGCAATTACAGGGATTTTTTTTCCAGTTCAACTATCAGATTAATGAAGTTAAATTTCTCATTCTTATTTTTCCATTGGTCATCTACTCATCTTAATAACAAGAGGTTGTTTTTTGTTGTTATTATAGTTGGACAAATCGCCACATTCTATTCCAAATAAGAATTCTTTAAACTTGGTGACAGCCCTTCCTTTAAAAACAAAGTTGGTTACAATCCTGTGTACTGTGACACAAGAAATTAGTGTAATGATCCATAACGGTCAACACATGTTTTTATCTCAATTAATCTTTAATTGATTATATATTATATTGAGATTGGTTGAGTTCATAATGTTTCTAGACCATACAATAATTTTTCCTGTGATATGCTATCACCCGTATCCTATAAATATGAATCAGAGGCTCACAATCAACCCAAAAATTGCTTTTACATTTCTTGCTATTATTACTATTGAAATAAATTCTGACTTTAGCATTGAAGTACATGTATCTAACCCTACACGCAGCCGTTTGGAACCACTGGAAGAGTCTAGCACGACCATAAAAGAGTTTACTGTTGTATGTGAATTCCTTAATTACTAGCAGAAGTGCTGCAGATTAAAAATAAAAAGTAAAAATCTACATAGTTCATCAAAACAGGCACGTTTATGCTTAACTGGGCCCGGCCGTTGTTGGCCATCCTTGCTAAGAATCTAAACCATTAAATAGTATGTCCTAACTTTTTTTGGAAACAACATCAATATTGCAATGGACAGCGCCAATTCTGTGGAGGACAGAGATAAAGATACTGATGTTTTTGTTGTGTCTGGCTTAGTTTTTTCTCTTTTTTATTGATAAAAATATTCCCCGTTTACTCACCCCCAGTAGGCTTACCATGAATTGGGTATGTAATTAATGATTTTTTCATGTTTGGTTGACAAGAATCTCAAATTTTGAATTCTCTCGGTTGAATTGGTTTATAAAGAAAGCTCGATCAAAGACTGTAAAACACTTATCACTATCATTTCCTTTATGCATATTGTATGAGCTCTTTATTATACACATTATATTAGAAATAACAAAGTCGCTATTACGTATGGAGCCATTAGTAGAAAAAAAGACGCGAATTGCTAGTTTAACCGATTAGGGTGGGTGGGCATGATCATATATACATGGATTAGTTGGAATAAAATTCAGTTATCAATATAATTAGTATATTATAACAACCTAATTTGTACTATTTCGTAAAGTTGCTTTTCCTACTTCTTATCGTTTTCCTCCAAAATAATATACACATATACTGTTGTACAGTCACACAAGCAGACACTTGAGACGAACATAAATTTGCTTATAATTGATGTGCTGTCACATCATCTTTCATTTAAACCTTGATTAAGCTTTTGCAACAACTAGATCAGAAGCCGAAAAAAGAGTGCGATTAGCTAGCGTCATCATTTGTATAACAATTAATAAATTATGTTCTAAAAATGTATTATGTAAGAAGTAGTCCTTTTCATTCCCAGGTTCCTCTTATTTCTGCTTCCAATAATTGAAAATATCAAGTTATGTTTTGTTCTGCCTGCACCAGTCTACCCTGCCCATTGTTTTCGTAACTGCCTTTTGAGCAAGAAATATAATCAAAACCATCTTGCAATATATAGAAGGCTGCTTGATTAATTGTCAGTTCAAATTAATAAAATGTATCTGCCACAAATGTATGCATAGTATTATGTGCAAAACTAATGGCTAACGAGACATCTATAATATCCATAGCCAATTGCTTTAATTGATCACATCTTTTGGCTAATCTGGTTCACTTCAGAGTTTTTTAAAACGAGAAATGCTAACGCACACGGAAATTTATGTGGAATCCGTTATATTGTATTTTCAATAATAAATAAAGAATATATTACAAGTATTTATTTGTTAAATTTGAGTAAACCGTGACATCAAACTTTACGTGTACCGTGCTTATATTGGGATCATGTTATGAAGATGGTTGAAAGGAACACATGGAGCCCACGACAATGATCTAACAGACAATTAGAGCTTTCCTCATTGTGAATTTGAAAAAGACTTGTCAAAAAATCATTATGGTAAATACATCAATTAAAAAACCTTAAGATCACCCTCGATCTCCATTAGTTAAGGGTTGCCCAATATTTCACTATAGACAGAGACACTGACACGACAGGAAATCCAAGCACAACGAACAAAATGGTGACTTCCCTTGTTTGGATAAGGAGAAGGAAAAGCAGCTTAAACTGACTAGGGTTTCGATATATATACCACTGATTTCAAGTCTATTTCAATCTGATTACTCCTCTCGATCGAAAAATGTGTGGTAGCTGTTCTTTTTTAATTTAGTGATAGTAGCTTAGTCAGAAAATAAATAAATGAATAAAGTTTGTGTCTTACGGAGGCTTCGAAAGATCAGATTAATGTTCTTTCTGTGGGGACGTTGTCACATAGAAACAATACAAATATTTCATTTGGGTCAACTATCAAGTCCTGTGGGTGATTATCCTAGTGCAAATAAACAAGTTGAGGCAAGTATATGTATTATGATCAAAAATTAAGTTATATAAATGTCAAGAAGATGAACAAAATTTTGTTTTACAATTTAACAACTAGACTATGTACAGTTATAATACATTAATGTAATGACGTGATTTCCTGATAAAAGTAGGCATAATGAACACAGATATGTTATTAACCAGAAATATATATTATGGTGAAGATGGACCGTACCAAAGCCCCCTTTGCTGATTTTGACATAACCGTCCAATGCCAACTTTACTACTTTCCTTAGTGTGTCTGTTCGGTGAAGTTGATTATTCGTAATCCCACCATCTAATCTGATTAACCCTCCAACCTATTAATGTGGCATATCCCCAGAATCTCGCAGATTTGAGACTCAATTCATGAAAACAAATCGACCAATTAACTTCTTAGCAACGCCCTTTCGTGCAATAATTTGGGTCCAATTGATTCAAGAAGGTCCACATTCTGCTAGAAGTTGCTTTTCCACACGCAAGAGGAACCTAGCACAACCCGATCAAGCAGAGAGACTAATTGTCCTTTCCATCTTTAGGGTTATATTTACATTCATGAGCAGAATTATTGATATTTACAAATACTAATAATAACGGAAAATGGGCGTGCGCCATTGAAAATTGGGGTATAAATCCATGCAAATGCAGCAATACAAAAAGTAGGTTTACATTACTCGTCTCCGTAATTATAACATTTAGAAAACATGCAAGAAGTAAATAAAAATGACTTGATTAGAATTATTAGTATTCACTAATCATAGAAATAATGTGTGCTCGCTCGCAGTAAAAAAAAAAGAAGAAATAATGTGTGCTTTTGAACTTCCCATGAAATCACAATTCCAAACATATATAGCATCCAAAAACCAGACTACAATATATACTAGTCTTTGGATATACTTTGGCAATCCGGTGAGGAGTAGTGATAGATTTTGTACTTCTTAGACCTTGAATCTTCTCATATGCATCGCCCATAATTGCATAGGTCAAGATTCATCCTCTAATTAGTTGAGGCATTTTCCAAGCTATAAACAACAGTTTTTTGATGGGGGAGGGTTGTTTATTTAAGCTTTGTGGGCTGCCTCTCAAAACTGTAATAATTTCTGCACCTCTGTCTTATAATATATATATTCGTATTACCGATAAGAAAAAAACTAGTCTTTGAATATGTATGATATCACAGCGCCAAACCAAGCCAAATTTATATTTCAAGTAAATCTAAGTGTTTGACTGTTTAGCATATTCCACGAAACAAATAAAAGTATATAACAAGAAAATTGAATTTCCTTATATATTTAATATTCTCTAATTAACTAAAGCTACTAATGAATGAGTCTCAATTCTCGTGGATTGTGTAGCCTTGTCCTTCAAACAATAACTATATATCTAAACTCTATTTATGAACACTTCTCACAAACAATAAATAATGAAGATAAAAAAAAAAAAGACGTGAAGACAAATACATGGTTGAGATAATGAGATATAACTATGAGATATTTATTTCTTTCAATGACTTATAATTAACATCATAGCCTGTCGAGGTTAAGTAGTGGACTGATAGATCATGCTTTTCTATTGCTTTTAAAGAGTGTCTTCCCTTATCTTTTAATCTCCTTTCATGTGGATTGTATCGCCTTCCTTGTTCATGTATCATGTATGTTTGCAGGAAAAGTCTATTGACTATTTAAAGAATAATTATATAAATCACTATCCACAAATACTTTTTGCAAACAATGAATGTTAATGATATATAGATACAAAAGTATAAAATCAATCGTATATATGGTTGAGAAAATCAAATGTTTAAATAAGTTTTTAGTATTCGTAAAACTATTTTTTTTTGTGTGTTTCTGGTTCTTTTTAGTTTTTATGTAATTAGTCCTTCACATCAGGATTTTATATATGTAATAATGACATTGCTATTCAAAATCGGACAAAACAGACTTAATATTTCCTGAATAATGAAGATTAAAATGAAAATCTTTCACAAAACAAACCTTTATAAAGTTTACAATTTTATAAAGACTGTGATAATGACTAAAATAAAAAATAATATCAAAATGAAAAAAAAATAGAGGACCCAAAAAACACATTTTACGGGAACTAAAAATTTATTAAGGCAAAATCAAATAAAAAAAAGTCATATATACGTATGAAATTAATGAAAGAATAGTTTAATTACTTTTAATGTATAAATAGTGTAAAATTACATTATTATCTAATTTCATATTAACAGTTTTTTTAGTCATTCATATCAATAGTTTAACACTGTATTTAATAAATTTGATTATATTAAAACTACGCGAGATGTTAAATTTATTAAGTAATTAATATAATAATGTATCACTAAATCTTTTAGTAATTTTTTCCCCTCTGTTCCATTACGTGAAAAAAATCTTACGCAAAGATGATGGCAAAAAGTAAACACACGATTCTAAATCCTTTTCCTGTCCCAAAAATTTCCCGTTTATCCTTTATATATGATAAAAATTAAAATTGTGAGGTTGTATTCAGAGCGTAGACGTACAATTATTTTTCAAGTGTATAAAGTGGAGACAATGTGACCACAAACTTTTAATTCGTTAAATTAAATAGAGAAGAAAGGGGACCAAATTCATTCGTGGGTTGTGAGTTGCAACTACTAATTTATTTGGGCCAGAAGGAATTTGAGTCTGGTTAAAATTGTCCTCTAGCTCCAAAAGAAACAGGGGTCCAACGATGTTAGCACCTAAATAGGACATATTCTAATGGATAGGCATAAAGCGGGGACCAAATCTGAAATTGAGCTTTGTATTCTTGCGTCTATTTCTATTATAGCTGGGGACCAAACCACCCCATTTCCTTCAGAAACTTGAGATAAGAATTATGTAGTCTTACGCCTAGTTTAAAAATGTCACTTGACTAATGACAATGGAAACTAAAACCAATCATTTTCACTAGTGTGGTTTTACTAGGACAGTTCGAGAAACAAATCTTTCAGGATCTTCGTTCAGGTGATCAAATCCGGAGCTTGTTTGGCTCCATGTAAGGTGAAGTCCTTTGTTTCTATTTGTTCGATTCAGGCTTGCTTCGAACGTGTACAAAGCATTGGTTGGGTGTGCGAGCCACGCACAACATTGTTTTCATCAAAGCAATTTAATTATATAGCAAATATTATGCATACAGTGGATATGATAGAAAGAAAAAAAATCTCAAAAAGTCCCATAGACCAGACCAACCATTATTTGCATAAGCTTTTAGCTTTGTTACTTGCTAACATGAAAGGGTCTAAATCCAAAGATACAAATGGAAACAATTAACAAGAATGATATATATTTTTTTTTTTTCAGTTTTAGATTTTTTTTAAAAAAATCTCAAAAAGTCCCATAGACCAGACCCACCATTCACACAGCTTCAACCTTTCTTCCTCTTTTTACCCTTTTTTTTTCCTGCTGATAATGATAATACAAGTATATTCCAGTCTTACAACTTACAAGCACCAAACAGAATGCCGTGGCCATGGCTACATACTTGCATTATCAGACAAAATCTAAAGAGGGAGAGAGATTGAAGCTATGTTAAGAGCAGGCATATATAGACACTTCAAATCCGTAACAGCATTAGTTTTTTGGGGACGATATGCAGCAAAAGTAATGAACGAATGGTTATGGTATTAGTATTTGCCTCCTTGGGATTGGGACAATACTAATGCTGCATATCGTTTTTAAATTCTCTTAGCTCAGTAGTATCTTTCAACTGTGTTCAAATAACATTTTTTTATAGCATTTGTCTTTAAATAGCTGTATTTTTAAATAAAATTATTATAAATAACAAAACTCTCTGAAAATATATAACGCAACTATATATCTAAACTCAGATTCAATATCACTGAGGTGAATTCTTCTCATCGTAATTCACACGTTAGTGAAATTCTAATCTAAGTTTTATGTTTTTACTATTCGTATATCGTTGTTCTCATCTATATCGTTTTATATTCCTAAATCTGGAAGAATCATAATTTTTAACATTTAACATCCACATATAAGAAGTGTCATATGTAACTTCACAAAAAAAAGTGTCATATCATTGTTCCTATCTATACCCGTAACCCGTGCATCCTAAGTAAAAACTTCATTAATTAAGCATGGTAAGCAACAAATTGATAGGTGCGACTTTGAACCTGGCCCGTTTGAATGTATTTTTAAAGTGTTAAACTCAGACAATTACTTCCTGCACCTTTTAAAGCTTACATTTTGAATTAGGTGCACGAAACAATTATGAAGGTACAGAAAGCAACTACTTTAAACTTAAGGGACTTGAATCGTGTGTGTCTCCCATTATTTAGGAAAAGACCATCATATTCTTAATGAAATTTTCACCTCCCTTCTCTCTTTTCTTAATTCTAAACCCCTTTGCGACGACTTCTCTCTTTTCTTAATTCTAAACCCCTTTGCGACGGCATCTTCCTCCCTTGATTTCACCCCATGCAATGGCATCTCCCTCTCACTCCTGCATTCTCGTTCCTCCTCCCGAGAAGGTAAGTGGCTTCTCTAATCAAATTTAATTAATTTTAATATAGCTTTTGGAATGACAATTTTGTAAGCAAAAAAAATCTTCTAGAATGACCTTTCCATAAGCAAAAAAAAAACTTTTAGAATGATCTTTTTGTATGCAAAAAAAACTTCCAGAATGGTTGTTCTAGAAGTATTTTTGCTTACGAAAAGACGATTCTGGAAGACTTTTTAAAAATCCGAAATAACCTTTTTGAAAGTGTATTTTATATATTCCAGGAAAGGGATTTTGGAAATTAGCATTGGGCTTATGGAAAGCGCATTCTAGAAGCAAAAACTACAATCAGGAGTAGCCTTTTTGGAAAGTGTATTTTGCAACTTCTAAAAGACCATTTTCGAAAAGTACTATTTTAGCTTATGAAAGGACCATTCTGAAAGCAAAAATAGCAATCCAGAATAGCCTTTCTGGAAGTACAATTTGTACCTTCTGGAATGATCGTTCTAAATAACACTTTTTTTGTTTACAGAAAAGGTGTTTCGTAACAATTATCCTTCCATAAAGGTTATTTATACCCTTACCGAATGCCTATTCTGGAAATAGGTCCACAACGTGAATGTGAATGCATTAAAACGTCCATAGAAAGTGGAGAGTTGGAGAAGGAGAGGGACTTCTGCGGCATCGAGTTGGGCTTGCTTTGTACCTTCGATGGCTACGAGAAGAAGAGTTGAGTTGGAGAAGAAGAGAATAACTAGAAAGGCAGTCTAGACTTGCATTGCGGAAAGAAGAGAAGAACGGGAACGTCTACGACTACGGGAGAAAAAAGAGGAAGAAGATAAAAGGGGTAGGATGGAGTTTTTAAAAATGGGAGTTGCAAGATACATTTAGGGAGGTACAAAATTGAATTGCCTAAACTCAACATTCCAAGTCTTTTGTCAACATAGCCCAACCAAAAGACATGGCCTACAAAAGGCTGTTTCCTTGCACCTTTTTTTGGCTTACAGGATGCACTTCCTTTTTCAACTTCAAGAATAGCCAATCCAAAAGGTAAAAAAAATTCCATAAAGGATGCAAGAAGCAACAACCCCTACCAAATGTACCAACTTTTTCCAATCTCATTATTTTTAAGACTGACTTCACCCAACCCGACAAAACAACAAGGACATTAGGGGTGTTCAAAGGTTAGTTGGGTCGGATTTGGCTAAACCCATTATCCAAACTGATCAAAATATTAGGGGTTGGGATTAGACAATTTTTTTTTACATATTCGACCCAAACCAACCTGATCATAAACAAATTGGATTAATTAGATCTAAATATTTTAAAAACATATATTTTGTAAAAATTAGAATTTTTAGAACAATAATTTATTTTTCCTAAAACTTTGTAAGTATATAATGACTATATACATTCAAAAGAGACCACATTTAACAATATTTGACTAATATAATTAATTATTTCAATACTAATAAGATAAATTTATGTTAGATAGAAATAGAGTATTATATTAACATGAGAAAACAAAATTAAGACAGAGATAAAAAATAATAACTTAAAAAGAAAAAAAATCATTGATGATTTAATTTAATAAAGATAGCTAAAAATTAATGTGTTTTTATTTAATAATTAATTTATATAATAATAAATTTACTTATATGATATGGATTAGGTCAGATTAAGACAAATTTTTAAAAATAAAACTTATCCAATTCTGCATATAATCAAGTCTTAATTGGATCAATCGAATTCACCCCAAATACTAAAAAAATCAACTCAACATAATTTAGTTCAATTGGGTCACGGGCATACCCCAGCCCGTGAACACCATTAAAGGCCATAAAGAACCGGCACAGCTAACAGTAGCCAGGCTGAGAGACCTAACGCCTAACAGAGCATTAAGGGCTTTTGCTATTTGCACTGCATCTTTGCAAAGTACACTGCCCTCTTCTATTAAAATTTCTTAAATAGTTTTATTCTCTCAACGTTTGTAAACATCAATCCTCGCTCTAGTTACACTGCACTCCCCCTCACGTTTCACTATACTTCCCCATCTATGAGAAGTTGTCGATGGCTGCAAGAAATAAAAATTGATGTGTTGTGAATTGTGATGATGAAGAGCACTACAGGTGAAGCATTGTGCAACGAGTTGAGCTTGAGCGTTAGGGAAAGAAATTGAATTTAAGGAAATTAAGGTGGGGATGAAGTTAACATAATGTAGTAACTTCTAAAATTAGATTTTCTTTCTTTTCTATGATTTTGACGTGTTAATCATTGAGTGGGCTGATCAACTTTGTGTTGTATGATTTTCTTGTTTGCATAAGGATTTTGAGAAGAAAAAAAAAATCATAAAAAGAAAAAAGAGAGGAGTGCGATGAAACCATTGGTGAGAGAGTACGGTAAAACCAGAAAGGAAGAGTGCAGTGCAACAGACGAGTGAGAAGTGAGAAGTGATGTTTGAAAAAAGGAGAGGAAAAAAATAAGATTATTCACGAGAAGGCTTCTTTCAACCCTGCTGTCCTAAATCCTACATGATCTCAAGAAGAAGAAAAATCACTAGATCATTGACCAAAAAAACATAGGGATCAATCAATTGATTTAATAAAATCCATTTCAAAATATTCAAACATAAAAGATTAAATAAAAAAATCATTCATTTGTCTAAATGAACAGCTAGCATGGCTGAGCAAAGACACCACAGTGCATCAAGGGCCTGCATGGTGACGGGAGGGGTAACGAGTTTAAATGACACAGACACACAACATTGGCTAAAGTCTATTACCGCTTTAATACTGCATTGAAGTAGGCAATGAATTAACAAACCTACTGAAACTTCGACTCTAGCTCAACTTCATATTTCATGAGGTGCTAGCATGCTTCTTTTTGCCATAGTACTGCAGGGCAAAGGCAAGGCCCAATATCAACAATGGCAACAGGAATAGCAAGATCTTTACAAGAAATCCAGAAGATTGATTGCCAGCACCATGTGCTTGTGTAGGTTGTGGCAGACTATGGTTAACTTTGGTTGGAAGAGTGGAAGTGTCAACCTTCCCAACGAAGTATTTTTCCATCATTTCTATGGCAGAATCACTGTGGCCCACATCTTCAAAATCAATGGTGGCATCCTTCCCTGTAAAAAGACAAGGCTGAGATTCTTAGTTCACTCCTTTCCAGTTCCTACCACCGCTGGCCAGGCTTACAGACTATTAATATGAACCAGCCAACAAGTTGAAATTTATTACCTGTTGACGTTACCAAAACTTCATCACCTCCGGGATGGTCATCCAGAAATGGCGTTATATCATACACCTGTCGCAGTGGAATGCATTTAAGTATGATAATTTGATGGACATACTAGTCATAAAAGTTGAAGTTTTAATACCAATTGTAGAGGGAATATAGAATACTATGTGTTAAAATTCAACTTGAATATTTTATTTGACATTTACAAACGAAGGATAAGTATCTCATTCCACTTTATTATTTTTTTTTTATATTTATCCCTCTTCAGTGAAAAGCACCAAAACATGACATTTTTATGCATTGAATTTACTAATATCATAGACTTTATAAATTTTTAATTGATCCATCCTATGGTCCGATATAATGCTTATCCAGGAAGAATAAAAAACACCACTCATTTATTGACTAGTCAATTCACAATCAGAAATTTCTTTCTCCAATGCACCCTGTTGAATACATCTTGAAAACCGTATATGCCTAATAAGTAATAACATTAGCAGCCCCTAAAGTTGTTAGACTAACCATTGATGAATTCATATTTCTCTCTAGGAATAAAGATGATGTAAAAATTACAGGAAATGCGATAATTCAACAGATACGATGACATTGTTCAAAGTTATTCAAATGAATATGAAGATCATTCAGATTCCAATTTCAATCCTTTAGTAGATACGGGGATTGTTACTAGATCAATTATAGTTTGAACAAAAAATTGTTAAACCTGGGGTACCGAGGATGTTGCTATTAAAAAGGGTGTCAGCTGTCAGGGAGATATTAGCTTAGAAGAGGACAGTGAGGGTAGCGTAGATATTAGCATGGGTATCCAAGATACTGGATAGGAGTCACAGGACATCATTAACCTATCAAAAGCGGCTTGTGACTTGAGAGGATGTTGATTTCATAGATGGGATTCTTCCACGTCCAGATTTTGTAACGTTTTAAAGAATGAATATATCACTTCACCAGCATGTTGAAAACTGTCTGTGTCATTACAACTTACAATACATAATTATTACTAAAGTACTCATGATGTTATAGGTCTCATTCACCTTACACTGCACAATTCAGTAATCACATTTTTGTTATTCTACATCAGGAAAAAAATAAAAGGAAATTTTCAATTATTATGTAACAATATGTGATTCTACATTAAGCAATTCTGAAAATTTTCAATAATCTTTGTCTACTTGCTAGTAGCTAGCAATCAATCATGTATTAGAATTTATGTGCAGACTACTGCCCAAGAGTATGCGAGAGAGAGTTAGTGGGTTTTAGTATGAGTGATCTACTAGTCCAAAAATACCTAGGTACTTTGGAGTTTGGACACATGGTCCTCTTGCATATATATGCCCTTTAACTTGTTTCTAACATACCAATATCTTGATGAGCCACTACATATAACTGTTCCAACAGGAGATGTTGTGGTAGTTGAGATGGGATGAAGTTGCATAATGTTCTCTTTGTTCCTCAATTTAGTTGCAATTGGATATAGTTTTGATTGAGGAATCAAGGGCAACAGTTGACCTCAAGCTTCAAATTTGGAGACATACATTGGAAATAAAGGGTTTTCGACTTTTCGCTTAAGCAGAAATAAGACATAGTATATTCATTGCAATTTTAGCAAGAGACAAGAGGAAAATGACTTGGAAATAAAATTGGAAGGTGTCATACCACAGGTTTCTAAGTTGATATATCTGGAATCAATAATACAAAATAGTGGAGAAATTAATGAGGATGTTGCACACAAGATACAAGCAGAAAGACTAAAATGAAGAAAGACATCAAGGTTATTTGTGATCGAAAAGTGCTTGTCAAATTCAAAGGCAAGTATTATCGAACTACTAGTAGATCTCTCATTTTTGAATTTGATGGAAATAAATTGAAATGCTGTGATGTATGACATTGTTCCAAACGATGTATCATGGAACTGCTACTTGAAGGAAAGAAATTAGTGGAATGCAAGAGGGTTTATAAGATAAAATATAAGGCAAATAGGGGAGATTGATAAATATAAAAATGCTAGGTTGCAAAAGGGATACACATAGATTGAAGAAGAAGATTTTAGAGAGACATTTACGTCCATGGTTTATTGAGTTCTCTGCAAGTCCCTTGTAAGACTTCTACAACACTATTTTGTTATAATCAATAAGCACTTCATATATCAATGAATCCCATTTTCCATGAGCATCTTCTATCCAGCATCATTGCTACTAATTATGTTCTCAGCAAGCAACAACCAGATGATGTATTTACTAAGGAGTTGGGCTCTAGACAGTTTCACGACCCGTTGGCCAAGTTGGGAGTTCTTAAATCTTAATCTTCACCCTCCAACTTGAGGGGTAATAAGGGATAACATCAGGCCTAACAACTTCCGTTGCAATTGTGCTGTTCCTCATAGTACGTATAATTGTTTTGTTGAGGTTATTGGGTCGGTTAGAGACCGAACCTTGACATAGCAGTAAAATTGTGTCTTGGTGATTTGTTGATCATGTATTCGAATCTGAATCCAATCTCTTTGCATATGTAAGGGTAAATCTCCTTACAATATCCCTCCCACTGATCTGCGCAAAGCGTGGAGCCTTCGGACAATGGGGTATTAGTAGGTTAGTGGGTCCAGTTTCCAAATTCAAATCTGGTTGTATTCTGTTCCAACGTTGTCTTTGTATTGCAGAGATGAATTTTTTGATTCTACATTTTGTTCTGATCACTAATCTCAACAAATCAAGCAATTCACTTGAGAACTCGTTAAGTTACATGATTTATTATGCTCATTAACATTGCTCTGAATAAAATTGTTAAGCTTAATATATGTATTGGAGATTAACATGTGGCTTCTGAACCCCATCACACCCTCTTCACGAGTCATCGGGCAAGCATTTAGCACGCATCATGTTAATCCCAGAAACTGAAAGAGATCAACTAAGACAGAGAGATAAAGAAGAAACAGACCTTTCCATTGATAATAATCCAGCAATCCTTTTTGTTGTTGTGATTAGCCACCTCCTCAAAAGTCAAAGGTTTGGGATTTGAAGCCATTGCTATTTGCTGCCGCCTCTGCCACACCCACTCCCAGATTATTCACAACAAGTGAGGAAAAAATAAATAAAAAACAGAAAAATTCGGAAAAGCTGAAGAAAAAATCTTATACAGAACAGAATAGGCAACACAGCGAAACTTTTTTCTTTTGCCCTTCCAGTTCAAAGCACTACCTGTCTGTCTACCTCACAAATTATTATTATCACATCGGATCCGATCTACTTAGTTCGAACATTAATTGCTCATACTTTACGTACTCCATCATATTTTTTTAATATATAAATAAGAGTATTTTTTTAAAAAAGCAAGTCAATATTTAACTATGCGTTCTAATTTTATTTTTTTTTTACTTTGTTAGCTAATATTTTGTTTTTATTTCACATAAATTGAACCACTGAACTATATTATATTAAAACCCATGCGCTCCACGAGATGGATTTCTAGCAAGTATTGGATGCATCGATATGCACGTGTTAAAAAAAATTAATGTAAGTGGAGGTGTTTTGTGTAATAGATTTTCAGGGTACTTTTAGGATATGCTATAGGATTTATTTTAACTTCACTTAAAACCTTATTAGCATCATATATTTATGTAGATTTAAGTTTGATTTGATTTAAATTTAATAAAATACGAAGTGAGACTGAATTATTTAAGTTGTAGATAAAAAATTAGTTTTAATATTATTTACAGTTAAATTATCAAAATTTAAATTAAATTATAATTTATATAATACATATTTATAATAAATAATATCGTTATGGATATAATATTATATTATATAAAAACATTATTATTAAGTAAATGTTATTGTCAATATATGGTTGTTAAAATATATAAACTTTGAATTAATATAAAATATTAAAGCAGATTAACTTATTCTTAAAATAGACAAAGTTAATTTTTAAGACTCGATTGAGATAAATTAGAGAGACAAAAAGTTGATCTTTTCAATATTACTATAGAGTAAAATGTCTATATTTAACTTCTTTTTTTTTTTACTGAAAATGTCTATATTTAATTGGTGACTGTGAGAATCAACAAAAATATATATGTACAGCTTAATTAACTATTATCTTTATGACTACTATAGCTACTCCCCTACCGCCTACCGGGTAGTTACATTATCTTTATGTAGTTGTATTTGAATTAACTGTACAAAATATTTTCAAGATTAATTATGCATTAGTTAATTATTATACTTAATTATATAAAAAAAAAGTTTTGTATTTAAATACAGTAAATAAGACTATTTTTAAATTCAAGGATCGGACTATTGGCTATGAAAATAGATATTTAGTTCACAATATGAGCGAATTTTCTACCTTTTTTTTCATTTAATTGATTTTCTATATTTGATGTTTTAGTGTGTTTGGATTGACTCACTATAAGTTTTAGAAGTAACAAAATAATTATTTTTATGGTTAACTCATCATGATTTTATACTCATCAAACCAAACACACTATTAGTTGTTTAACTAATTGATGAGTTGAATTTGTGCACTTGTTTTAGACCCTCTTATATGCCTATTATTTTTTTTATTATAATGGAATTTGATTGACTGATTATGATTTTTACCTGAGGATTTCCTACGTTAAAAAAAATTATGTCTATTTTTATTTGCAAGTTTTATAGTCGCTACAATATAGTATTTGTTATTATTCCATATAAGTTCTTAAATTTTGTAGCGATTCATATCGGGTGCGTATTATTTTGTTATTGTGTTACTTTTTTCGTCGTCTCAAATATGACTTAAGTATTTTTTGCATAAAGAAAAAAGTTATCAACTAGCATGTAGCTTGCAAAGGGTTGAATTAGCTAGCAATTTAATTGACTTAACCCAACTATGTTTGTTAGTCAAATTATATATCGTTTTCAAAGGCTTCAGTATCGTTTTCCATAATGAGAGATTGAAAAATAGTTGAAAAGATAAGGAAATAATATGCTCGGAACGAAGGACCAGAATGGAAGTGCTATATTTGAGTGAAATACATAAAGTGGAACACGAGACAATTTTTACAAATGTGTTGTTAACACAACATTATAGAGTGATACAAATTTATTGCAAAAGAGCACTGTGTGAATGAACAAATAACAAAGGAATGAAAGGATCACCAACGATAAACAACCCCCGCGTCCCCCTTGGTACGTTCAGAATCTCTTCCATACAAAAACTAATCAAATATCACCCATCCATACATAGATAGATATTTATTATAGTATTTTCCAACCAAGGGCAATGAAGAATCTTAAAATTTGTTCCACAAGCACAAGAATTAGAATCATTCCATGCCCCAAGTTGGCCACTACACCTATTTTTTATTTTCTCCAACAATATATATACCATACCGTAAGCCAGAAAACAGAAAAGAAGCAACACTAGTACTATATATGTTTGGAATCAGCGTGTTCCTTGAGATGGAAACCTTCCCCGAATGGTTTCTTGGAAAGAGAGAGGCGCACTCCGGGGTCGTGGTGGGAGCATGAAGCGTGGTACAGCAGCGAGTTGTTAACACACTGCACGTTGCTGTTCATGTACGCAGTCATGGGAAACGAAGAAGAACTCGTACCTTTCTGATTCTTATCCTTCTTGTTCACACTCCCTTCCTCGGCACTCGAACCCTCGGATTCAACCCCGTCCACGCTGATGTTGGAATTCCCCTTCTTGTGAAGATACTTTGGTTCGTGTTTCTTCGGGGACTGGATGAGTTCCATGTACGCTCCTCTGTTTTCCCCTGCAATGGTTATGACTCTCATGCCGGACTCCTCAGACTCCGAAAGCTTCCTGTGAACAGCCTTCTCCTTGGATTCACTTTCTTTGACGGTGTCGTGTTTTCCATGATGGGCATTGTGCCAGGGTTTGGGCCTGGGGTCGATGGTTTTCTGGACTAGCACGGTTTTGGGCTCGGGCTGTTCGGGTATCTTGGGCTCGCTCCTCAACTGGGAAGGTGGGAGGGTGAGAGGAGAGGGGGGAGGTGAGGTGTTTGGGGAGTGCATTGGGCTACGCTCAGATTGTTTAATTGTTTTTGGAGAGTGAGTGGTGATTTTATTCTTCTCTGGGGAAGATGTTGGAAGTGTGGCCTTGTGGACTGGTGAAGTTGGGAGAGAAGAAGAGGAAAATCTGTTGTGTTGAGACGAAGATTGTTCTTGAGGCTGGGGAGCTGGTTGAGTTGGCTGAGGCTGCGGTGATGATGGTGCTGAAGCAGTTCTAAATGCGGGCAGGCCCAGAGTAGTGCGTGGCTCTTGGGCAGGTGCAGGGGTTGGGGCAGGGGTAGAGCGAATTGAGGCTAAGCGAAACCATGGACGAACTGGGGGTGGGTTGGCCATGGCTTTTAGTTTTAGTTAAGGAAATAAGGATGAACTAATAATGAGCACACCACATGTTATTTATAGAACCATCTCATCTCGTATGGCTGTAGACCCAAAAGGAAATGTGAAAATAAAATAAAATACTATAACCACTTGTCCCAAGTCCCACGTTGAAAGAAACAAAAAGTGAATTCTTATTAGGCCGTCCCAGCCATGACTGGTAATAGCAGCTAAGAGCATAAAGAGAAAAAGAAAGCATCCGATTCAATTAGCACTTCCAGCTGACACAAGCTCACAAAGTAAGCTTGGTATCCGCGGTTGGAGTCTTTTATAATTTAGAATTTAGTTTTGGGTATTGACATAACACAACACAATCTCACAATGCAACCATGACATGATGCAGCTTCATTCATTTTACTGTCTTGCTAGTGACTTTGCTTGCAGGAGCAGTGACGGAGCGATGCTCTATAACACCTTCTGCCTTTCCTTTACCTCATTTTCATTCTTTTCAAGATGCTTCATGCGGTTTCCTTTACCGTACGTGGCAATGGGGCCAACGATGGAAACTAACCTATTTCAGCGATCGAGAAGAAAAGAACCTATATTTATTTATATAAACCAGACGTTGATCCATACGTCTATTTGAAGCCAATCTTTTTCTTTATTGCTCCCTGTTTATGGAGATCACTTTTTCCTTCTTCTTTAATTAACCTTCGTTCATAATACTTTTAGTCTTCAAATTAATACGTTCTATTATTCTTTAGGATCATTTTTTTTTGTTACACTTTCTTTAGGATAGTTGTTATTAATTATTATACATCCCACTTTTGGATTTAGATAGCGGAAGAATGATCAGATAAAAGGAAGAAGAAAAAATTAGACGTATAAATAGTGGTTTAGTGTAAAAGAAGAAAATAAAAAATTTAAAGAAATGAAAATTTATACTTGCCTTAAAAAGAAAACGTTCAAATTAAGGTCATACTGTTTCCAATTTAAAACTTTTTGCGATGACCAATCTTCTTCATATTTAATGATAAAAACGCGACTTTTATTTGTTTAAAGTGGAACTCAGCAAATATTACTATTATGTTTGTGAAACATATGAAAATCAAATGACTAATAAGTTACCAAAATATAATTTTAGCATTGTCTTAAAATTCTTAAACTAGGACAGAAGAATTCAAGAATTTTTTCTTATATTATGCTTTCATATATACTTCTTTTTTCACCAAAATATATAATAAAAAAGTGAAAAATTAGTCTTTGATATACTAAAATTTATTTAAGGTTTTCCATCTTTTAACAAAAAAATATTATATGTCCAAGTTAATAATCGAATAGGATAAAATTATCTACCAATGTCACCTTATCGGTATTGGTATGTATTTATAGTTTTGATGTCATTTTAAAACTGAAGAAATACATGTTTTTATAAATATACAATGCAAATATTATACTGCATTATCTATTTATCTTAAATAGAAACCAATAAACACAGAAATAACAATATTAAACTCTATTCTAAAAAAACAACATTCAACTCTTTCCATCTTGCCTAATATATTGTCCTAATTATTATACTGATATATCAAATACTTAGTCAATATTATTGTTATTTAAAATTTGTATATTATTATTTTTATTTACGGTTCTTAAAAGAAGAAATTAATAAGGAAGTAAGCGTGTGGTGCAATTAATCTCATAAAGCTCTCCTGTCCATATATAAAAGAGAAAAAAAAAACAATGAAATTCCAAGCAAGTGTTAATCAGGCCCATTCAAGTGTCTATTCTTGTAGAGCTTTACATGAAGGTCGTTTTATATTATGGCCTCTTGGGTTGTTAGCCATCTGTATTGGGTAGGCTTAAGGCTTGGGATCTATGCTCCCAGTAGCTGTTATATGTCCCTGGTTGCATGGGCTTGTTTTGGTGTTTTGTTGCTTTGGTAGGTTTGTCTATGTACTCTCCTTTGCCTGGTTAGAGCCCTCATTGTGCTCTGCCCAGGTTTTTTCCATTTATTAATATATTTTTTGCCTTAAAAAAGTGTCTATTTAATTTAATTAAGATTCTTTAGTTTTTTTCATATGTAAAAATTAAAGACATGTACCAATGAGGTTATAACAACACACTATAGTCAACCAAGTAAGTTATACCCTTAATTAAGATTCTTTAGTTTGAATTATAAGAATGTAGCTATGTTAAAAAATTTGAAAAAAACTTTATTGTGTGTAATGATCCTAATGGACTCCACTCAATTGAGTTAAAAATATGACTCTTGGAATAATGAGAAACAATCAATTGATGTTTATTCAAAGATTCATTAGAAATCATTCAATATAATATAACAAGAGTCTAGAGGTTATTGATATGAAAAAAAATCATCCAATCTAAAAGAGAATCAACATACAAGTGAGACGGGTTGTATAATGGGAAGAAGGTTTTCTCAAGTTTCTTAAAAACACTTTACAAATTGCAATAAAGAGGGTTTTTCAAAGTTGTGCAAAAAACTTGTAAGAAGAGTTATAAGGTGGATTTGATAGTTTTTTTTTTGTCATGCAAATGGACTTGGTGGACGGTGGTTGAAGTGAGAAGGAAAGAATGAAGAGGTTGTGAGTTTCAATCCTTCTTATTAACAAAATTAACATCTAACATTTGCATTTTGCTGATAAAAAAAAATAATATTTGTTGAAATGTTTTTGTGAATATAGGCAAAAGGGTGTCCAACTACATTAAATACATTTTTTTTTGCTTTTTTTTAAGTGTTATTTGTGTGTCTCACACCTTTGATTCGCATTCTCAATGTGAAGGGGATTTTCCCCCAACATATACGATCAGTGGAAGAAGGAAGTTGTAACAGCATAAATCCATATTTAGCGTATACTTAGACGTATTTCATCAGAAATATCTATCTAAAGTCAGGGTCCCTGCACCTAAGAAATTTGAAAATTTGCAATTTTTGTTAATTACTTTCAACATTATTTCTAAAATATTTCCTACCGAATAAGCAAGGTGCAAGACTACAAGCACCACTCGTTCAATTACAGAAGAATACAAATGTAAGAAGTTCTTTATATGCCAATTTTTTTTCACTAAAGAAAGGTGTAATGCAATTATACAATGCTTGTCTGGCACTTAATCATGGTACATATGGCTAAAGGAGAGTAGAAAATGTCAGAATTATTTGATGGTGCCAGAAAGCAAAATTGAAAGTAAAGTAGCAGGGAACTTACCCGTTAGATTCTTACATTCAAGGCCATGTTGTGAACTCAAACACCTTGAACACAATGTCAATTCCAGTGGGAATCTGCCACACAAAGAGCAGAACGTTTACTGCATTCAGCGCGATGTGAAGATTTCTGGCTGTTTCATTTCCTTTTTGCATTGATGGTACCAGGGCTGCTGCCAGTGCCCATAAAGCGGTAATAGCTGGAGGGCAAAAATTACACAACAATTATTATCAACTTTTTTACCTCCAATATATATAATAAATAGTGCATGCACTAATTGTATAAATGATTTTTATACTATTATCCAATTATAAACTATCATTATAGTAAATTTATCATCTTTTATGATAATTATTTTAAAAATGATTGTAACCATAATTTTTCTCATTGCAATGGAGGGTAGAAATTAAACTGTGTTGTGTTATCTTTATCCTCTTTGTTTTTGGTTCATCAAATGCAAATTTAATCTTTACCTGCTCCTGCAAATAAATGTGGACCGGGAAAAAGCTTTCCTGTCCTAAACCATGTGTTGACTCCTCCACCAATTGACTCAAGCACCCCAAATCCTAGAAGTATGGATCCTGCATTGAAGTGTCTATCCTTATAGGTACCTTTGATCAGCTCTTTCCTTTCCTGAATATGAGTATCCAACAAATTAGATTCTTCATCGGGTTCAGAATTTAGCATTCCATGATTAGCTCCATGCATTTTACTGTTTTATTGACTACCATTATAATCCAGCATCCAGAAATTAATGAAACAAGCACACACCATGACATTGTCTAATTGTTCATGTAATGATATAAATCAGGGTCATTTGCAGAATTGGAAAAATATATTTCATTAGAGAGACATGCATTGTTTCAATACACTTTGAATACCTACCTCAGAGAGTTGCTGTATTTGGAGTTCAACCGGTGATGGTGATGCTTCTTCCACTGGTTTCCCATCTGGAGTGACGGGGGTAGGTTTGACTTGTTTCTTGAGGTCATTAATATCATTCTGGATAGTCCTAACTCGCCGCCATTGCCACCCCAAATACCCTGCCCATAGTGTATACAAGAAAAAAAGAACCCATCACAATGGGGTGTATGAGAGCAAATGATCTTCCTTCCAATATCCCAAACTCTCCTCCAACAGCAAGTGCATCCTGTGCCAATAACACAACAACTATCATCACAATCACAAAATCAAATCAAACAATGGGAGGAGGTAGATAATAGATTTATGCTTGCTTGCCTTGGTTTCTAATAACAATGGAAATGTGATTGCCGAGAGGGAAAGAAAGGCAGGCTTGAGAGCATCGATGTTGTTAGGAGAAACAATATAATCTTTTGGGATATTTAACTTTGAATAGATGGAAGGAAGTGGAACAAGTTTTGAGGTTGATGGGCGTGGCAGTAATGGCTTGTTAGGAAGAATTGGAAGCTTTGGAAGAGTGAGTGTGGCGGCCATATGAGTTCTCTGAGAGTGAAGGAGAAGAAAATGAGAGTAGCTTAATTAGTGCAAGACAGCCAGACAGGGTTGAGGTTCTACCCTGCAAAAGATAAGGAACTTGTGCCTAAGATGTTACTCTCCCTCCACTGAGCTTTCTTTGTAGTTTGCATTGAATGTGTCACTTTCTTCTAACCACTTTTTTATAAAAGAAAAGAAAAAAGTTCATCTATTTAAAATGTTATGTTCCAAAATGTTACTCCTACCAGTTGTGTGCAAAAAGACAGAACTAGCCTGGTTGTGTCTTTGCACAGTTCAAACGAGTATTATTATTAAGTAAACAAGAGTTTAGGTCTGAAAATCCTATTTGATTGGAAGTAAAATATTTCTCTTATGTGGTGTTTTGAGATGATTACTCTTTTATGTGTCAAAAATAACTTTATCTTAAAACAAACATGTCAAAATAATTTTTTAGATATAGGTACCAAAATATAAATTAATTTAATTTTACTCTTTTTAATCAACTTAATTTTACAAAATTAAGATCATTTAAACTTTTTAAAATTTTATTCTATGGGTACCTTATTACTTAAAATAAATAAATAAATTGATCTTAAAAAGATACAATGCCCATTATCATATAATTTTTTAAAATATATTTTAAATCGGTTAAAAAATTAAGAAAATTACAAAGGCTAATTTACCTGATGAATTACATATTTTTAAAACTTATGTAATAGTTTTTAAATTTTAAATACTAATATATATTTCCTATTCTACGATGTCGATAAATATATTTTGAAAGATTTCATTGTTTGTTCTACAATCAATATATTTTACTGTCAAATTTTTATTTTTTTATTTTTTATTCGCGACAATTATCATAAGTTAATATCGTTCCTCATATTTTCTGTAATCAATACCGAAAATATGAGCAAAGGTTATTAACATGCTAATTTCCTTTTCTGTGAACGCTATGATCCAAATATAATGGAGCGAGCAAGTATCTCGGGTTAGGCCTTTGCTTCCTGCATTTTATTTATTCTTCCTGCACCCTGAAAAATTTTAATATCCCTAGCTTACCTTTCCCCCCCTTATTTTCTCCATCTTCCTCTTCTATCTTTCCTACTAATACGCTCCCCTTTTTATTTCCATTCCAATTATAACCAAAAAGTTACACTCCCTTGATCATCAGAAAAGCTTCTCTAGATTACACCTCCCTCTTCGATCAAATCAAGAGCACACATTTTGGAGGCAAAACCATAAACACCATTTCTTCTCCTCACCATGGCAAAGGGTTAAAATCCAAATGGTCCTTCACGGCACCAAACTTATCTTCGGTGACAAAGACAAGGGAATATTCCCTTTGAAGCTTTTTGTAGGCATTGAGAATTGCCGTAGACCACTTCGAAACTAGCCAAATTGCATGATGCTTCATGCATTTGAAATTCTAGTTCCTATTGCCCTTGCACCAAAGCCAAACAACAACAAAATTGACCCTTTTGTACACCAAGGCTCCAAACCTATCCAGCTTTGCTTTTTCCAAAATAAAATAAAGAATTGAACAGGCACCGAACTCAAACATGATGATGATGTCATGGTAGGTTCCAAGTGCCAACAAATAAACGAGAGTAAAATTGAGAATAAAGGCGTTGGCAGCATGTACAAGTAAAATAGTAAATAAAGCTGCCTAGTGATTAAAATAATATGATAAGTATATTGAAAGCAGGAACATAAACATCTTGACTTTCACAGATTATCATTACATTAGTCTAACTTCCTGAGTTTGGTGTTTGATGTGATGAGTTTGCTTCTGAAATGACTCAAGTCTACAATTGAAACCATACTTCTTTTGTCATTTCTTTGTTGGATAAAACCAAACTCTATCCTTGTCTGCTTGAGTTGATATTGGTATAGTGGGTAATGCTTATAAACTGATTTTAAGTTCGTGATCCACTTCAGCTAATGCTTGTATCGCTGTCACCCACTGATGTTCCTCCATTTATCATGAGTTGTTTTGAAAACTTGTGTGTTAAAAATAAAAGCAGACATTGCAATTCTGTTTAAATTATTGTTTTTCTAGTCTTGAAAAGCTTGAATATCCAAAAACAAGAAATGCATGTAGTTAAACCTACATTTTATATGAATTTTTAACTGAGATATATATTGTACAAATTGGCATTGAAGGGAATTGAGTCAGTTCATTTAGTTTCTGCCTTTCTGGAATAACTTTGATTCGTCTTAAATTGACAGATTCATCAATTGGCTTTTAGTCCTCACACGGATTCTAAAGGGATAATGGATCTTGTAAATTTTCTCTCCCCGAAGCATGTTATACTAGTGCATGGCGAGAAGCATAAGATGGCTTCCCTTAAAGAAAAAATTCATTCTGAATTGGGGATTCAATGTTATGATCCTGCAAATAATGAAACTGTAGCCATTCCTTCAACTAACTATGTAAATGCAGAAACCTCAGACACTTTCATTCGAAGCTGCTTGAGTCCGAGCTTCACGTTTCAGAAGTGCAGTTCGGTGGACATATGGAACTCAACTACGACAGACAGAAACTTAATGCCTGAGCTTCAAGTTGAAGATGAAAGGGTAGCAGATGGAGTTTTGGCTGTGGAGAAAGGAAAAAAGGCAAAGATTGTACACCAGGATGAACTTTTGCTTATGTTGGAGGAACAGAAGCAAGATGCGTAGTTTGCATACAGACTTTCTGTACATATTGGTCCCTCAGCTTACCCGTTAATGTTCCTATGTTTCAGCTTTCCAATTTCATCCTTAACCCCTAGGCGGTGTTTACCCGCCACGCTCGTCCATCTGCGTGTTGGGACCCTTACCTATTTGTCATCAAATCCGGGTGAAGACTTAGCGCCTTGCCTTTCGGCATGGATCCTAGTTCACTTATCACTACATCCCGGAACTGATGTTGCGCCTTGCCTTGTGGCAAAGACCCTAGCCTATTTTTCGCTACATTGGGCCCCAATGTAACATATCACTATGAAGAGTACGTTCCAACGAAATATTATAAAAGTTCATCACATAAAAATAGTTAATTTTTTACGGTCGATTCACAACCCCTAACGTCAACCCTCCTCTTTTATCCTGGTTTGAGACAGACCATGCATGCAAACACACATAGACAGAGTTTGTTACCAAGAATTCGACACAAAGAGAAGTAGAGGTTGACCGAAACTCACCTGGGAAAAGATAGTTAAACAAGACTTAATAGAGTGAGATATAGATAGACGGACGATATGTCTTAGGACGGAGTGGAGAAAAACTATAAGCTTAGTGGATGGTTAAATCCATTAATAGTTCTATGTTCCAGTTATTTCCCTTGTTTTAGTTTTATTCCTCTTTATTTTTCATTTCTTCCTCTCCCCCCTATTTTATTTTAACTTATTATTCCTATCTTTTGTCTTATTTTCACTTTTCTCTTCCCTTTTCCCTTTCTCTTTATTCTTTTTTTCGATTTATCATTGAGTTCATCTACCACCAATCTCAATTAATATAGATTAAATATGTTGTGATGTTAATGTTGATAAAGGGAATTACTGTGATTGTTTTTCTGATCCTTTGCGAGTTTTGTACTATTTATTTAGTGATTTATATTTTATTGGGTTATTCTAGGCAACCACGTGTTCGTCAAGAATTATTAATAGGGTGTATTAAGTGATCAGTATTTCGGATTGGTTTTGTGTTGTGCTAATTTATTTTTTTTGCTTTGTATGTTGCCTGTTTTAAAAAAATTAACGTCAAGATCTGTGGTTGTGTGATAAAGTGTGATTATTGTAGTAGGTTGCTGTCGAAGTGAATTAGTAAGTCCTAAATAAACTGTGATTATTATGGGTATCAATCTTTTAGTCACCATTTATTTTACTTAATCACCACGCCTAACTCAAGAGATAGTGTCATAGTTATGCTTGCGAGATTTTTATTATTCATGAAGGTGTTTCTGTACTCTAGATATCAGACTTCGCTTGGTGTAAAAACCAACAAAAAGAAAGTAAAAGAACGGAAAACGCAGATTTTAGAAATTATTCCATGGTTTTTGGGTGAAAGGTAGCAAGGAAAGAAGAGTTTTAGTGCGGTCTATATATATAACGTTTTCCCCATCAGAAAACATGAGTATTTTTTTTGTGATTTATCTAAAATATTCTGTTACATATCATAATAATAGTATCAATAAGAGTTGTCACAAGTAATAGATGCTTGTGTGATTTAGAGTTCAATTTTTGGTTAACTCTTGATATAAAATAAATTAAGTTGAAAAAAAATTATTTATCTTATATGTGCCATATAATCTTCAACAAAGATTAATTATCAACTTTAATAAAAACTATTTCTTATGTATACCATGATGAACAAAAGAATAATAATAATAATGATATAATATAATTTTTTTATACAAATTTTCTCTAGAATATATAATTTACTAAAAGGACAACATTACCATATCTCATTTTCATGTGTAAATATTTATCATTTTATAAGCCTATGTTTTCTTTTTCATTTTATCTTCTAGCTTTTAGTTTTAACTAAAAATGTATTTCACTTTCCATTTTTTTTCTTTCATTACTCTTTTTTCTTTCCTCGTGAACCTTGTGCCTGATTTTCTAGCTTATCTTCTTTTAGTTTTAACAATACTCTTTTTCCCCCTAAACTAAATTGTTGTGGTGTGAAAATTTAGCCAAATGTTTTGACTAAACTTGCTCCAACACAATCTCAAAATAATTATCAAGTAACAAAAATAATTATCAAGTAACTTGGTATTGAGAATGGGACTTTGTTTTTCAATAGATGCATTTCCAAGCTACTTCAATAAGTGTTTTGTGTAGACGAATGAGGAAGAAGAAAGGATTTGTGTGAAAATTAAAGGTTGAAAAATAAAAGAATTAAATGAAAACGATAAAGAAAAACTGTAAAAAGGCAAAAAATATAAAATGCTGAGTAAAAATAAGTTTGATTGTGTCCCCTTTATAAGTACATGACCTATATATATTGCTAGGAACTACAATAATCTATCGAACCACTTTTTCTATCAATAATTGTCTAAAATGTGGCCTTAAAACTCTGTTGAGTTAACCTCTCACAATAATAAACGAATAAACTAATTTAAAAAATCAAACCATATCACAACATTTATTTTCAGTTTTAGTTTTTAATTTAACATGTGTAGTTTAAAACTGGCTATAAAAAGAATAACGAGTTGTTTTAATTTTCTATAAAAGTGACGAGAATCCTACGATTCATGAAAGCATTACATTGTTTTAAGCGGTTCTTCATTTTTTAGAAAAAATAACTTTTAACTGAAATCATTTTTGTATCATTATTTATGTTTATACTGTATTTCTACTGAAAAGCTTGAAAGGGCATCTAACGTTAGGGATAGGGTGTTGGTTTATTTTGGTTTTATCTCATGATACTCCCTTTGTACCGTAATTAAGGCTAGGGGCGGCGTACCCAGAATTTCATGGCTTGAAGGCCAAAATCAAGCATTAATATTTAAACCAAATATTTATATAAAATAATTTAAGAATATAAAATAAAAATACAATTATATAGAAGATATTAAACATATTTTTAAATATCCAAAATTACAAAGCCTAGTTTTTATAATTACTCATCAATCCTGTTGTATCAGGTTTTTGGAACTTGTTTGAAACCATAAAAAAAAGCCTTCTTATAGACTTTGTACTCAACATAGATTTCTTCCTGTAGAAATCCATTTACTAAAGCTCATGACATCAAGTTGGTAGATTTTCCATCCTTTGTGTTGCAATAGCTAGCAACATCTTAATGGTATCCTGTTGTGCAACCAGAGCAAACGTATTAAAGAAATCTACTCCAACAATTTGAGCATACCCCTTTCCTACTAACCTTGCCTTATGCTTGTTGATTGATCCAGCTACATTCAACTTTGTTCTAAACACCAACTTCACACCTATGATTTTTTTTTGTGTGTGTGTATTAAGGCCTTTCAACGAGTTTAATATATGGCACATAAATAAAGCACAAGCATCCAAATACTTTAAAAAAATTCAAGAAGTCTATTTAGCAAAAGGAGTCTTCCCGTCTACTGCTTTAGTGGGAATTCTATCTGGCAAAAATACTATACTGTTTAAAGCCGTCCAATATTCCTTTGGCAACCCTTTCTCATAAAGCACACATATGACCATTTCCATTATCATTCGATTCTTCCTATCACAAACTCCATTTTGTTGAGGGGTGTAAGGTGCTATTAATTGATGCTCAATGTCTGCTTCCTCACAAAACATGGTGAATTGTTCTGAAGTATACTTATTTCCGTTATCAGACCTTAAAGCTTAAATCATGTAGCCACTTTGCTTTTAAATCCATTGCTTAAACCTCCAAAATACACTTCCAACCCTGACTTAGACTTGAGAAATTAAATCTAGCACATTATGGTGAAATCATCTATAAAGATGATGTACTATTTACTCTCTTTAAGCGAAGCAATTATTTGAGGTCTGGCCAAATCTGAGTGACTCCATTGCAGCCTCTCTATTGCTCTCCAAGTTGCTAGTTTGAAGGGGAACCTTGCTTGTTTTCCACATTGACAATCATCACAACTTGGTAATTCAGAATCTAAGTGAGGTAAGCCATGAACCAACTCCTTTGATTGCATATTCAGCACAGTTGCATGATGAAAATGGACAAACCTTTTGTGCCATACCTCTATAGTGTTTATAGTAGCTGGATAAGCTGCTTGCTTCTCCTTCATTGGATCAAATGAGAAACTTTTGCCTCTCATTTTGATACTTAAAATTCAATGGGTGACATTTTTCTGTAGTTTTCATAGCGTAATCAAGAAACTCACATCTTTACATAAAATAAGAAAGTTCATACCATAGTCCATAAATAACCAAGATACATAAAAGGATTAATGTAACACAATCAAATTAATAAAACCTACGATGACTCAACCAGTAGCAAATGAAACAATCTAGTTTCCGTCAGAAAAGTAATGAACAATCTACAAATTGGACAACTCTAAATCTAAGGACGAAATAATTCCAAGTAGACTACAGTTGCTAACTTATTCATCAATAAATGTTCTATATATCTTTTCTCTACAGAAACGGCTAAACAAAACAACCATCAAAACCCAGCGACTAAGGAAGTAAACTGTTTCTTGTCTTGAAATTTTATATACATATTACACAACAGTTGTTGAAACACCCAGTTGGCACTTGGTTCTTAGCTTTTCTGTCACACTTGTTCGTTTCCCTTGAGAATATTGTACTTGCAGAGAGGACAAGTTGCATTCATCTTTAGCCATTTCACAATGCACGAAGAATGGAAATGATGGTTGCAGGGAAGAGCATGCAGCTCTGCTCCATCCTCGTACGAACATAGGCATATACAACATTCCTGAAAAGCAACAACAGCGGATAATAATAAAATAGACTCCTGAAAATCAAAAGTTGAATTGTAGCTGACTGTTTTTACAGTCCACAAATGAAGTGTTCTAATCTAGGTCAAGTGATTTTTTTCTAATGGAAATAATTTATTCTAGAGAAACATATACAAGCTCGAATCTTGAATTAAATAAAAAATCATAATAATTGAGTTTAGACCACAAAACAACATACTAGAAGAGCTCAGGCCTACATACATTTTCAACTAGGTTCCTCTCTCAAGAATAGTTTAGCCATATCTTCATTAAAACTATCTACACAAATAAGTAGCACCTAATAAGAGCCTCCTTAGCTAACCCTTTTGTTTTATTATTATTATTTGCTTGGTGACTTCATCTTTAATAAGCGTCAAAGTGTACACTTCTTTTCTCCCTCCTTTACTGCCGAAAGAACTCAGAATAGAGCAAAAGAAGTGCACCATAAAAGCAGCTAAAGATATGCATTTTTCTATTTACTTTCAATGAGATCCAGTTGAATGCTTCATGGGCCATTATACGTGGAGAATAAAATGCAAATATAGTTTTTTTTCGATTTTCTCAGACTTCATTCATAGTAGTGCATGATAATGAATAAATTATTTAATTTCATATAAATCATTTTTTAACCCAGGTACTAGGTTGTAACCTCTTTGGACCTTCTAAACTTAACATATTAATTTTGGAAGGGAAAAAAAATATAATACCACCAGTTTAGATGTTTAACGCAAACTTGAACCTCTATCAATTATTTCACAAATTTCTAAAATATCAAGGATTTTAGAAATCAACTCACGAATATGGACCAAAGTAAGAAACCACGAAACTAAAATTTGAAGTTGGCAATGACAATTTCAGTACTAGTTGTAGAAATTGCATTTATTATTTTCCCTCCTGGTTAAGCAGATTCACACACATGAACACAAGAAGCCACAGTATAAATCTTTGTGCATTGACCGAAATAGAAAATCAGAGAATTATCAGTTTGTATTTCATAGAAGTGATGAACATCAGACAAAAATAAATTGCATTTTGAGAAGAGCCATACCACATCCTCAATTAGAAGTGTTCGTTCATTTGCCAAGTAAGCACCGCTGGTTTCTATGGGAACCATTGATCCAGCTGCCCCACTAGGTTTATCCACATCACTTAATATTCGAAATCTGTATTTCGAAAGCATGCTAAGATCTGCTTCTGACGCACCTTCCTATGTTATCCCGAAACAATAGGAGAAACATTAGATGGTTCATTATTTTGAAATATTTTAGTCAGTCTAAAATATTTTTCATTCATACCTGTCCTGCAACAGCATAGAGAATAGCAATGATGCAGGGCAAACAACAACAGAGGGCAATGCCAATCAAGCATGCCAAGACAACACAAAAGATGGCAAAAAAGACATCAAATGCCAGAAAGACAACAGCCAACCTGTAGAATTACAAAAAAAGATTTTTTTGTCAGTAATGTTAACAAAATTCAGTAAACAATTTATCAAGTAAAAAGAATTAGCAAGTATCCATACATTGCATGGATATTTATGAATATATGTAAAATTATATAAATTCAACAAATATTTTAAGAAAATATTGGTTTAATTGATAGATTTTTTATAGGCAATAAAATACAATATAAAATGTATTTGAAACTCTTAAAATGTGAGTTTGGGTCTAACTCAACCCCAAAAACTAACTGAAAAAAATGGTTTCTTCATTACGGAAAAAATGGGTTTTGATAAAAAATAAAAAAAACAAACTAAAGATGTCCTTTGATTGAATAACTAAAGAGACAAAAAGAAATTGGATTTAAAAGTTTGATCACTACACAATATGAAAAAACACATGGCTGCATGAGAAGAAGGATACAGTACAACTAAAGCTTATCTTATTTTCAAAAGTGGAATACAGTAAATGCCCATTTTGATCCTCCACAGTCCACACAATTACACCCAGCATCACATTTGTTCTCCATTTATTGGGGACATCAAATTAATCCATCAATAGCAAATAATGAAATCAATTTTAGCCTTTTACGACCAATTTGATGGCATCACTTGTGTTTGAAAGACCATATATGAATGTCCACAATGAGCATTTAATCAAAAAAATTTTAAAAAAAAAGTGTAAAATATGGCTAAATATTAGTCACTAGTTGCTATGGGTGCTAGTACCCTCTTAAAAACAATAGGTACCCAAAGGAATCTCCATCCTTATGTTACTCAAAAGAAATAAATGAAACATGATCTCATATGTATATGCATTGTTCAGGCACCTAAACAAATAGCAAATCATCTGTATATGTGACTCTACATGTATAGATAGATATCAGAATATTAAAATTAATATACAAACATTATTTTATATGTTAGAAATAAAGGCTTACCAGTACAATCGTGGGGCATCTTGCAGAAGTATATCGCCACCAGAGACAACCCAATAAAAGCCCACTATCCACCAAAGGAATGAAACCCCAGTATTTAACGACTCACATCTTTTTGTGAATCTGTTTTTTAAATAATCAAAATCAGTGTCAACCAAACTTAATTATATAGTACAGTCCAGAGAAGTATCAAGTATAATATAATAAGCAAACAACATATAACACTATAGCAGATTAACATGCTTCATCAGCCAAGGTATTTGGGATAAGAACAGATATCTTGTTTCCTTTTCCCAAAGATATGATAGTCCTGTCCTATGGACAGCGGTTAGTCCTCACATTACAGTACACAATCTGAGGTAAAGCTTATGTGCCAAAAATATCTACAGAAGAATAACATTTACTGAGCCTAAATCAAACCATAAATTCTTTCAAAATTACGAGACATATACTAACAATCTTTTTATCAACTATCAAGACTAACCCATATTTAGTCAACAACATTTTAGTGACTGCAATTTATAACATTTCTTAACTACCCATGAAGTCTTGGAGACTTTATATACTTAAAAGCCTTTAGCAGAAAGAACAACTATTCCACTATTACATTAATTAGGTCCAAAGATGAATCTATCACATTGGTAAATAACCACAAGAATAAACAATTGCAAGAATACAGAAAATTTTATACCAGAAGACTGATACAAAGGGGAAAATAATGAATATTAATTGCAATCATATCTCTAAACCTACAGGTAATATGCAAAGCAGTAAAAAATTCACAGTAAAATCTCAAAGAACATGTATAGCATATTATGAAGGAAAGCCACATTCGATTGGCTATCTTGGTCACTCCTGTATCAATTAATGTTGAAAGAACTTAATTTACATAACCATAACATGCTTCAATATCTTGAAGAAGTCCATGACACCTTCACGGAAACAACTATACTATATGCTTATGTTGTCAAGTGCAAGCCCACAAATGATCTTATCTCTTACAAAACACCAATCCATCCAAAACTTGAGCTGAACTTAAATTAATGAATGAAATGTGGAAATAAGGATTGAATACTAGTATACTACTCTACTGAATTAAAGAGATTCTTATTCCATCCCAAAAACCAAGTCCCCTTAAATCTTAAGTTGTTAACTTCGAAACCAAAAGAACAATTCAGCTCAATATGAACAAAGTTGAATTGAACTGAACGCACCTGGAGCGAGATGTGTTGCCAGAGCTCCCATCTCCGTCGTCACTGTAATCGTCATCGTCGCCGTTGCCGGCGTCGCTCTCCACGTCCCGCGCCCTCTGGCTACCGCGGCGCGAGTCCCTCTGGCTCCGGCGCCGGTACTCGAGCCACACGAGCAACACGTGCACGAGGCACTGCAGCGCGTACCCGACGATCCACACGCGGATCGGCGTGTTCGGTTGCTCGGCGGTGGTACATGCGAGCATCGCCGCCGAGACGACCAAGAAGGCCATGTTCCACGACATGTCGAGCGCCACCACCGGCTTGGAGTAGCCCCAGTCAGCGCGGCGCTCCTCGAGCTCACGCGCCGCCGTCTCCCGGACCAGCATGGATGGGCCACGGCGGCCGGCGCGGCCGAGAAGGAGCGCCAGCGCGGGGGTGGGGTCTCGGACGGCATCGGTGCGGGAGCGGAGCAGCGGCGCATGGGGCTCCGGGGCCTCCATGGCGGTGGTTTGTGATGACATGGCAGGCCGAGCTCTCTAGAAAGAGAGAGAGTGAGAGCGTTGCATGATTGAAATTGATTAAACACGAAGCAAAGAGGGGAATGAAATTATTAGTATTATTAATAAATAATTAAATAATGATAATGATAATAATAAAAAGTGGAGGAGAGTTTTGAGTATGAAGGAATTGAACGGAAACGGAGTTTTTGGTTACGCGGTTGCGTGATAAGAATTAGAAGAGAAGAGAATGATTTGTATTTGGGAAAACGGTGATTGAAAGAGAAAGGAGAGAGAAATGAGAGAAGGAAGCGATTGTGGAGTGATGCGTGAACGGTGGATGGGAAGAGAAACGGTTGTTGAGAACGTTGAGGTCAGAGTGTGGTGTGGTTCTTAGTAGAATAGTAGTTGTTTAGTGTGTTCTGTACGTAATTGCAATTCTATGGAGTGAATCAAAGGACAGTTGCCCTTTGCTCACCTAGTTCGCCATGCTCCATTTTTTATTATTTAATTGTTGGTTTATTTAAAGACGACTACATTCTTTAAATTCCTTTTATGGATGGTATCTGGAACCAAAAATATACTCTAATAATTATTGTGTAATACGAAAATAATTATTTTAAAATAATTATTATTTTAATTTTTAATGTAGGATAATTATTTTTTCACTTAGATTTATTAGTAAAGTTAATTTGGTAAAATTATTATTTTCTTTTATTTATTTATTAACATTTTTGGTGTAACATAACATGATAATTATAATAAAACGGAGGAAATATTTTTATCCATAACGTATATATAAAATTAAAAATTTATGAATAGAAAGTTTTGTCAAATTGAAGGTTTAAGTTTTATTTATTTATTTTATTGAGCGAAAGTTTAAATTTTCTTACACACTTTACTATAAGACATGTCAATTTTGAAATTCTCTTATTATTATTTAGATTAAATTGTAATTTTGTTCTTTTTAATTTTTTTAATTCATGATTTTGGTCTTTCTGATTTTTAATTATAATATTTGATTTTTTAACTTTATAAATTGACAATTTTAGTTCTCCTTATAAATTATTAACTAATAATTATAATTAATAGAATTATAAAGTTAATTATAAAATAAATAAAAAATATGGGTATAAAAGTTAATATCCTAATGTGGTGTTACTACTAAGGTGAAAAAATTGTTTGGAGAAGAAAAGAACACAACAACATTATGAAGAATTAGAGTTAATAATTTTTATTGAATTTTAAATAATTAATAATTTTAATTTATTCATATTTAACTTAATAACTCTATTTATCATAATTATTTGTTAATAATCTGTCAAAGAAAACAAAACTACTATTTAACATACTATTTATTGTATAATGCGTTTTCTTGTATACCTCTCTTATACACATTTTCATTTTTAACGTAATTGTTAACATTGCTATTTTATACAATTATATAAAACAATTAGAAAGAATAGTTTTAAATAAAGCTGTCTTATAATTAATTTAAATAATTTCTCATTAAGTATTTTATTTGTTATTAAATATATTAATAACTAATAATGATATATACTACATAGTTTTAATATTGAAATGGTAAACTCAATTAAAAATGTATGAATATTGAAATTATAAACAGCTAATATAAATACTCGATTTGTATAATACTATATTGTTAATAATTGCTAAATCCATTTAACACATAAGTTCGGTTTTAATCAACCCTAATTCCGTGCCAAACTTTGAGGACTAAAATCATACAATTTTTTTTTCAGGAACGAGAATCAAACTTTTCCAATTTTATAAGAATAAAAAAATATATCTTAGCAATAAAATGACACAAGGTTGGGGAGTTGGAATATAAAAGGAGGGAGGAAGGGGGTTTACGAAATTCATTCGAGAGATTTGAAAGATGGATTCCTACTATTAGCATAAAAATTGAATTAAATCATAATTCCATCAAATGTTGTCGAAGCATCTTTGAGCTTGATTATGGCTATACGGTTTCCCTATAAAATCTGAAATGATGGGAAATTGAATGGCTTTCTTTTACAAAATGGTTTGCTTGGATGCTTTCATCACAAAATTGATGACGAGAAAAACAATGAAGAGACAGAATAAGAATACAAGATGTTTAGGCATTTCAGCATTTCTTCGTCCACCTTGGCTGCACATAAATGAGAGCTCAGAAGCATCAGGTTGAACAACTACTTTAACAAAGTCACCTAAAATACCAAAAACTTCTTAGTAAACCATTGGCAACATGTTAGCCTTTCAAATCATTCCTATCAGGCGGCGTGCCAAATCAGTATGCAATGCATGACCACCCTGCATCAAGGATAGATCAATAGCATTAAAAATCATGCTCATCGCAGATTTTGAGCATAATTCAAATCCGGAAATAGGATTGTAGAACATGAATAGCATGTTTTGTTTCATATGAAGTCAACAAAAAGCCAATTTAAATATTTCAAAAGGGAGGAGTTGAATAAATTAGGTTGCACAATGAAAGTCAAATTGACAAATGAGAATATTAAATATAGGGAAGACAGAACCAAAGGCATATGCCTTGTATGCAACGATATGAGCCACTGGGAGTCCTTGATTCCCAAACTGAGCAAACAGTGACAGATCACCAATAAGGTCTAAGATCTTGTGACGACATGGTTCATCACTGAAATGCAAAGTATTAAAGAATTGAATAGAGGCCATAGATGAACATGAATGTAGAAGAAGAAGAAAAAGCTGATGAAATAATCTGTTATTCACTTATCATTGAATACAAGCGTACTGCATTATTTATAAAATACTCATAACAGAGCGTACTGCATTATTTATAAATACTCATAACAGAAAATTAATCTCCTCTAACAAACTTATTATAACAATCATAACAGAAAATTAATCTCCTCTAACAAACTTAGTTACTAACAAACTCAGTTAATATAGGATGGTTAATATCCCCCCTCAAGCTGGAATGTATGTTTGACATTCCCAGCTTGCACTAAAGAAACTTGAAAGCTCCTAGAGAAAGTGCCTTAGTATATATGTCTACAAGTTGATGAGCAGAAGCAATGGGCAGCAACTTGATAAGACCTGAATGTAGTTTCTTCGGCACAATGTGACAGTCTATCTCAATATGTTTTGTGCGTTCGTGAAAAACAGGATTAGCAGCAATATGGAGAGCGGAGCGATTGTCACAAAATAGAAGAGCTGGTCGAGTGTAATTGATTCCAAAGTCATCAAGTAAATAGGTTAACCATTGTAATTCACATGTAGCACTGGCTAGTGCCCGATATTCAGCTTCTGATGAACTTCTGGAGACTGTGGCCTGCTTTTTGGATTTCCAAGAAATAAGAGAGCTACCAAGATAAACTGAATAGCCAGTGATAGACCATCGGGTATCAAGACAACCTGCCCAGTCAGAATCACTAAACGCTTTGGGCTGGAGAATGTTGGAAGCAGAGAAAAAAATACCAGAACCTACAGCTACTTTCAAGTATCTGAGAATTCTATAAGCTGCTTGTTGATGAGCTGAAGAAGGATGAGCTACAAATTGACTTAAGTGTTGTACTGCATATGTAATATCGGGCCTTGTATTGGTGAGGTAAATAAGTCTACCAATGAGTCTACGATATAATGAAGCTTCAGTATCATCAAGTGGTGTACCAGATTGTTGGTGTAGTCTTACACCATAATCAATTGGAGTAGAAACAGGTTTGCTGCCTAACATACCTGTATCATGTAATATATCAAGAACATATTTTCTTTGACAAATATTGATCCCTTGTTTACTACGAGCCACTTCAAATCCAAGGAAGAATTTTAAATCACCAAGGTCTTTGATTTTGAAAACCTCATCCAGAAGTTGAGTGATGGATGTAATCTCTAGAAGGTCATTGCCTAACAAGACAATGTCATCTACATAAACCAGTAAAATAGTAGAAAACTGAAGATGTTGCTTAATAAACAAAGAATGATCAGAAGAACATTGTTTATAACCATGTGAGATAATAAAAGTAACAATCGAGCAAACCACTGTCGACTAGCTTGTTTAAGGCCATACAAAGATCTTTGTAATCTACAAACTTGATTAGGTTGGGTGGATTGCATACCAGGAGGCAAAAGCATGTAAACTTTTTCATTAAGATCTCCATGTAAAAAGGCATTATTCACATCTAATTGTTTTAAATGCCAATAGTTAACAGCAGCTAAAGCAAGTAATAATCTCACAGTAATTATCTTAGCCACAGGGGAAAAAGTATCAAGTTAATCTTGACCCTCAACCTGAGTATATCCTTTGCCTACTAACCTTGCCTTATATCTTTCTACTGACCCATCAGCCTTGTATTTTATTTTATAAACCCATTTACATCCAATAACAGATTTGTTAGGAGGAAGGTCAGATAAAACCCAAGTATGATTAGCCTCTAAAGCCTCAATCTCAATATTCATGGCTTTGATCCACTTATCTGATTGGGAAGCTTCTTTAAAAGACTTAGGTTCTGTTTCAGAGGATACAGGCATGATGGAACTATGATATGTGGGAGATAAACTTTTGTAAGACAAAATTGAGACTAAGGGATAAAGAGTACCTGAGGATTGATCAGTAACAGTTGATGTGAATGTAGTGTGAAAGTCTTCAAACTTCTTTGGTTTGATTCTTTCCCTGTCAGATCTTCTAGGAGCAACAATAATTGGTGAATTTGCAGGGTCAGAAGTATCCAATTGTGAATGATCAATTGTTAGATGATTGAGAATCATCAGAAATAGTAGAGTGTGCGAGAAAACCCAAATCCTTAGCATGCTCATAAATGGTAGGATAGGAATGCACAGGAAAAGTGGGAAAAGATTGAGAAGCACTGGAAGAGGCATAAGGAAAACAGTTTTCATAAAAAATCACATGTCTAGACACCACTGTGGCTCTAGTGGAAAGATCAAAGGTAATGTATCCTTTAGTGTGGGGCTTGAAGCCTAAGAAAATAGAAGCAGAAGCTCTAGGATCAAGTTTCTTTCTATTATTAGTGAGAGTGCTAGTGTAGCATAAGCAACCAAAGACTTTCAAGGAAGAAATGTCATAAACAGTGCCATATAATTTTTGAAAGGGAGACATATTATTAAGGAATGGAGTTGGTAAGCAATTGATAAGCAAAGCAGCATGGTGTAAAGCAAAAGACCAGAAAATAGGTGGTAGTTTGGACTGAAAAAGAAGGGCTCGAGTACCATTTAATAAATGCTAATGTTTTCTCTCCACTATTCCATTTTGCTGTGGAGTTTTAACACAGGAGGTTTGATGTATTATGCCAGTACTATGATAGAATTGTTTCATGATAAATTCAGTACCATTATCTGATCGAATAGCTTTTACCTTTGTGTTAAATTGCCTCTCAACATAGGAAACAAAGGTTTGTAAATGAGTTTGAGTTTCAGCTTTAGAAGTCCTAATAAAAATCCAAACAAATCTAGTGTGATCATCCACAATTGTAAGAAAATACTTCTGTCCATTTAAAGCAGTTGTAGCACAAGGGCCCCAAATATCTACATGTATCAAAGAGAAAGGACTAGAGGTATATGAATCACTATTGGGAAATGAAAGCTTTCGCTGTTTTGCTCTATGGCAAGTATCACAAACAAAGTTTTTATCACAAGTCAACATAGGATAAGTTTGTTTTAACAATTCCATCCTATCATATGAAGGATGGCCTAGACGAAAATGCCAAATATCAATGATTTCTTTATTACATGACAGCACAGACTTAACAGAATTGAAATTGTTGCTAGGCTTGGGAACTGAATTGGCAGCAGATACTCTAAGCTTGTATAAGTCATCCACTACATCAACTGTACCAATCATCCTCTGGCTGCTTATATCCTCAATCAAACATGAATTAGAGAAGAAGGTTAACTGACAATTCAAGGCAGAAACCAATTTTGATATTGAGATTAAATTGAAACTGAAAGATGGTAAATATAACACATCTTCTAAGTGCAAAAACTCACTAAATTGGACTGTTCCAGAGTGTGTGGCTATAACTTGTTGACCAGTAGGCAAGCGAACTACTATGGGTTTTATTTCTCTGTATGTGGAATAATAGGCCAATGAGGATGCAACATGATCTGTAGCACCAGAGTCCAGAATCCATGCTGCAGCTTCAGATTTGTGAACATTACAAACAAGGGATAGTATATTACCTATATTTGATGTATGAGCAGAACTTGTACCAATCTGATTAACCTGTGATCCATGAGACCCATTATTGTTGGCAGCCAATAGAGACATGAGTGCTTGATATTGTTGCTGAGTGATTTTAATATCTATACCATTATCACCTGTCTCTGAATTTGAAATATTTTCTGCTTCCTTAACAGTACTACTGACTGAAAACTCCTTGAATTTTGTTGACTGAAACTCCTTGAGGTTTATAGTATTTGTGACTAGGTGGATAACATGCTTCTTATAGCATTCATCCACTGTATGATTAACAATACCACAATGGGTGCAAACTTTACCATTGTTGTTTCTACCTGCTGTCCCTCCTTTACTAAAACTTCTACCTCCATCTCCTTTATTTCCACTGTTGGAGAAAAAGTTAGGTGGAAAACCATTTTTCTTATAACATGTTTCTACTGTGTGATTATTTTTACCACAGTAGCTGCAAGAATATCTTGTATGAACAGCAACATTGATCAAACTCAGATTGTCAAGAGCATTCAAACTGGAAAATTGCCTTTCTTGTTGAGTCATATAAGAAAAAACTTTATTAATTGGTGGTAAGGGATCCATCATTAGTATGCTTGATTTAACATGACTGTATTGATCATTGAGACCACGCATAAACTCCATTATTCTATCTTGATCTTTCCTTTTCTTTATTTCAACAAGAGCATCACAACGGCATTTAGAAGTACATGTACACACAATATCTGGTCGATAACTCTCAAGTTCGTCCCAAATTATTCTCAGCTTTGTAAAATAATCAGTAATTTTCATGTCTCCTTGTTTAATTGAAGCTAAATTGTGTTGTAAATCAGAAATTCGAAGCAAATCACCTTGTGAGTATCGGGCTTTCAAATCTTTCTAGATATCAGATGCGTTGTCCATCCATAATATGCTTTGCCGAATGGAAGTTGTAACTGAGTGTACCAACCATGAAACCACCATGTTATTTGCTCTTCTCCAGGCTGTGCTCAATCTGTGATTCGAAGCTGGTTGAGGAAAGGAACCATCCACAAATTCTACCTTGTTTTTCGCACTCAAGGCTGTGAGAACTGAGAGATTCATCTTGTTGTTCACTCATTTAAAAAGGAAAAAAAAAATCAAACAGGGGAGAGTAGCGCAGCAGAGTTCTTCAATTGAAGAGCTCTGATACCATATTAAAGAATTGAATAGAGGCCATAGATGAACATGAATGTAGAAGAAGAAGAAAAAGCTGATGAAAGAATCTGTTATTCACTTATCATTGAATACAAGCGTACTGCATTATTTATAAAATACTCATAACAGAGCGTATAGATGTCTGGTAAGGATAGTATATTAAAAAAAAAATTCAGAAAGAACATAAAGACATAGGGCCAATCTGGATAAACTTATTGAAAAGTATTTATAGGAGAAAAGAGGAGGTAAAATGAACCAAAAAGCTAAATCAACTAATACACCTATAATTTTAAAGAAGATAGATGAGAGAGTTTCTTAAAAGTTGAGGCGGATAAACCAATTTTAACTTATATGAGAAGTTTTATTCATCTTATCTCTTTATTTTCTTCTCCTATAAGTGCTTTTTGAGAAATTTATCCAAACTAGCCCATAGAAATCTCTAAATGACATGCCAAGAAAATTTTGATGATTGATATTCTCAAATCTCAATCCAATGTATCATCAACCTATCTTTACCTGCGAAAAGTTAATGCCATAAGTTATTCGAACCACTTCTGAAGGAAATGCAGCAACAAAAGAATCATTTCTCCAAGCATACACTGGTTCATTCACGTGTGGTGCCATTTTCTCAACACTTTTGCCATCAAGATCAGTGGCCACCGTTAAACCAACTTCTTCCACTGCAGCCACCCATTCCCTCTCTGACCCATCAAATATAGGAATCTGTATGAGAATTAGAAATGACAGAAACACATAAATTTCTAATACAAACTATTGGTTACAACAACTAAATAAAGGGGAGTGGAAAGGAGGAAAGATAAAATGTTCATCAATATTTTCCACAAAATACTTTATCTTTATTATGATAAAGCAGTGCAAAGGAAAATGTCCAAGAAACATAAAATAAACCAATACTATACAATCAATTAGAGGGAATTCATTTCATAACCAGTATCTGCAAACTGGGACAGTTAGCGAGCTTTCGATGAACTAAAGTTTTTGACCAAGTAGTTTCTGATCAGCTGGTTGAAATTGTGATATCTTATTCTGTTTGCCACTTTGCCAACTATAGTAGAGTGTACATTTGACCAATTCGTTCACAATGTAGATTAAGGACCTGTTTGGATAAACCTTTTTATAAACACTTATAGGAGAAGAAAATAAGAAAGTAAACTCAATTGAATTTTTCCCATAAGTTAAAATCAGCTTATGCACTTTAAATTTTATAGAAGTTCTTTCATCTAACTTCTCCAAAAGCTGAGGTGAATAGTTGATTTTAACTTCTAGAAAAAAAACTCAAAATTCATTTTATCTTCTAGCGTGGGTAAGGCTGCGTACAATATTCATCCTCCTTACCTACGCATAGCATAGAGCCTCTGGGCAATAGGATATGTAGTTGTTGTTTTTTTATTAAGGTGGAATGTAAATAAGAGGAGAGAAGAGCTTGGAATTTGAATGGAAGGAAAATTTTGAATATTTAGCAACTTTTCTCTGTTTCCTTTTCACTTCTTCTCCAACCAAATTTACAAGGAAATACATCTAAATTGTTTTATATTTCTTCTCTATTTTCTTCAATTAAAATGTCAATTTGGTCATTAAAGTATTATTGTCTCCTAAATAGTCCTTAAAGTAATAAAATTATATAAAGTATAAAGTAATCCCTAAAGTGGCATTGAATATCCATCAATTTAGTCCTTATATTGATATATTTCACTAATGTTTAAAAATTAATTTGAAGAATTTTCCAATACTTTGAGAGACAATTTAGCATGATTTTCAATACTTAAGGATTTCTTCTATAACTTTTTCCTTTATTTAACTATTTTGAATAAAAAATAGTACACGGAGGGGCATTTGGCAGGGGAGAATCTTAGATTCCCACATTTGGTATTCATTTTAAAAAATTATATGCATTGCTGAAAGGATGTTTCCCGTGAATGTCTTTTTAACTAGTTTCCCATAGAAACTTTCTCATTCGGAATGAGTTTAATTTTTTTACTGTAGTAGAAATATTATGTTACTCATTTAAAATAATTAAAATACTATGTTACTCGTTCTATTCATTCCCAATTATTCATAGAAAAACTTATTTCCTACCAAACGTCTCCTAAGAGCACCTTTAGTGGTAGATTCCAATTTGGGATCTTAGCTCACTTTATGGTGGACCCACAGTGCCACGTAGAATTGAAGATATGTGACATTTTTTCCTTTAGTGGTAGATCTCAAATTGAGATCTTAGATAGTTTTTAATGAATCACACATGGACCCCACTTTTAAATATTTAAATTTTGATTAAATTGAATTTAATTAATTAAGTAATTAATTTTAATTAATAAAGCATAGAAAAAAATATATTAATAATAAGAAATGATAAAATTTAAATAATTTTTATTTATAACTAAATAAAGACAATTAAATGAAAAATACATAAAATTGATAATAAAAAAAAATGCAAGACATTAATTTTAAAGAAAAATCAATTTTCATTATTTTCGTGACCGCAATGTTCCCAAATATGCTCCACCAAGTCTGCTTGAAGTTGTTGATGAATTCCTCTTGTATGCATTACACGTCTTGTTTGCAAGTATGTAACAAAGTCAGGAGGAGCACCACGAGATACTTCAACATTTGAAATGTCATTATCTACGTGATCATAATCAACATCGACATTACCACCAAATGTATCTCGCTCGTCTTCGACAATCATGTTATGCAATATAATGCATGTCAACATTATATCCTTCATTGTATCCTTGTTCGAGGCACACGATGGACCACATATAATTGCGAATCGAGATTTGAGCACACCAAATGCTTGTTCAACATCCTTTCTCACTGCTTCTTGACATTTTGAAAATAATTTTCTTTTCGGACCTTGTGGCATTGGTATGGTCTTCACAAATGTGGCCCAATTAGGATAAATATCATTTGCAAGATAGTACCCCATATTGTATGGAGTTCCATTAATTGTAAATTGTACTGAAGGCGCTCGACCTTGCAAAACCTCATCAAACACAGGCGATTGATTTAACACATTAATGTCATTGTTTGAATCCACAACTCCAAAAAATGCATGCCAAATCCACAAGTCTTGTGAAGCAACTGCTTCAAGTATTATTGTGGGTTTGCGGTGATCACCTCTACGAAATTGACCCTGCCATACAACTGGACAATTTTTCCACTCCCAATGCATGCAATCAATAGAACCTAACATACCTGGAAACCCTCGTGCATCTCCAACTTGTAGTAGGCGATTTATGTCATTGTTGTTGAGTCTTCTCAAGTATTCTTCTCCAAATATCTCATTGACACCCCTTACAAATTTTTATAAGCATTGAGTTGCGGTGCATTCGCCAATTCTAATGTACTCATCCACACAATCAGCTGGTGATCCGTATGCCAATATCCGGATAACTGCAGTACACTTTTGCAATGGCGAGAGACCCATTCTACCAACAGCATCAGGTCTCATTTGGAAATACTCATCGTGGTTACTAAGAGCGTTGACAATTCGGTTGAACAATTGTCGCCGCATTCGGAACCTACGTCGGAATTGAGTCTCTGTGTAAACCGAATTTTCTGAGAAGTAGTCATTCATCAATCGTAGATGTCCATCTTCACGATTGCGATTAATGACTCTTCTAGGCCGTCGATGTTGATTGTTATTGCCTCCTTGATGTTGCATCTCACGTAAATAACTCAGTATTTGTTCATCACTATCGTCATCAAGTGTTTCATAAACAGTTTGTTTCCAAACTCTATCGAACTCATTATTTCGATCCATTGTATGAATGATTGTAAGAGATGTGCAACAATGAATGAAAGGGGAACAAATATATAGCAAATCATAACGGCTAGTTTTATAATGGCTAATTTAATCCTACGTGGCACTATGGGGTTCATCATAAAGTGAGTTAAGATCCCAAATTAGAATCTACCACCTAATGTGCTCTAAGGATAAAATTGATAAAGTTACCTCTGCGTCGTGTCCTTGAGCATCGGAATCCTCAATCTCGATCCTGCAATTATCGACACCCGAAGCCTCCAAAGCCGAAAGCAAGTGCTCCACGGTTCGAATTCGGAACCCGCCTTTGCACAGAGTGGTGCAGAGGGGCGAGACCTGAGCGAATTCAACAGAGGCGGGGATGAAATTGGAACGAAAATCGAAGTACCTGCCTCGGGAAGCGCGTTCGGGACACAGTCTCACCGTCGAAACCTTTCCCGAATGCAACGCCTTGCCTTGCCGCTCCACGCAATCCGCTAGGGTTTGCTGAAGCCTCCCAGTCTGCATAAACGCGTCAAAAGAGCTAAGAACGTGTTTTTGGAAAACTCCTTGAAGATGAAAGAATGACTTTTGAAATATAGAAGCTATAACTACTAGCTTCTGAAAATTACATCAGTGAAAAATGATATAAAAAGCCTGAATCCAAATGCACTATTAGAGTAAATGAACGTCCGAAAGCAGACTATGTGCATAGTTGAATTATTTTTGGGAACTAAACAGTCGATAGTGCATAAAGAAGCATGAGAGAGAGAGAGTACGAACGCTATTCCATGAGACCAGTTTTGATGATCTGAGAGCGTTGGAGGAAGACATTATGTATTAGTCACGCGACACTCATTAGTGAACAGAGAGCAGCGGCAGGTGGCAAAAATCTTGCGTCTGGTACCATACAATAAAATGGTTAAATATATATTCAGTGTTATCATATATTTCCAGTGGCAAAAATCATACTGGGTCAGGGAATTATTTCAGTGAGTCAATAGTTCACATTCACTCATAGGATTTGGTATATAATAAAATTTAGGTTTAATTATACTTTTTATTTTTAATTTTTCACAAATTTTATTTCCAATAAATGAATTTAATATATTTTACTCTAATTTTTTAGAAACATGTGGATTTTGACGTATTATTTTACTTTTTAACATAATTACATTTTATACTCCCAATTTTTTTATTTTTTTGGTAAATTTTACACCAAAAAATTTATTTTTTGACAAATTTTACCCCAATTTTTTTTTGATAAATTTCAACCCAAACTAGAAGGGTCAAACTGAATTTAACTTCGTTTAATGGTTTGATTTCTATTTGCAACTTGAGTTGTTTGCAGGAAATTGCCATTTCAAGAGAAACATATAATACGGCTGGCATCTATTGTGGGAAATTTGGAAAATTTTTGGTGTGCTGAAGAATTCTCTTGGAGGGAAACCATCTGAATGTGCACTACCAGTGGAGAAGAAGGAGGAGATGTCCCTGCGGAAACCATCTGAATGTGCACTACCAGTTGAGAAGGAGATGTCCCTGCAGTGATTGAGTTTGGAGCTGGTAGAGGGCATTTGACACAAATGCTTGCAGACTGTTGTGGAATCATAAGAGTTTTTCTAGTCCAGCGAAAAGCATACAAGTTGAAGGTAGGACATAAGCTACTTTGGAAAAGTAATTTCATTAAATGCTCCTTTTCTGGTACAGCAAAGCAAAGCCCACATTGTTTGGGAGTTTAACTCACGGATCATTTATAAACATCATTTTTAAATCAAAATTATGATCAAGACTGATCTTAATTGTTTAGGAATTAACTTTCTTATATTTGATTTTTTGTTATACATTCTTATGTTTGATTTGAGACAAATTTTGTTAAGTATTCCATGTCCATTACTAAAAAACAATATTGTATATGAGTGTGAAAAAAATTGTTTATCTTTTTTTCTCGGATGAATTATTATCTTATACTAATTATTCGATCTTATAGAATTAAATTAGATAATTATTTTTTTATGATGATATTAAAATTTATTTTAATAATTATTTATTGATCTATTAGATCATGTTAATATTGAGTTATCATCGTTGTGTTTCTTATCTATTATTACTAAAATATTTGTATTTCTCTTATTTTTCCTTGTAATTCATGTTTATTGTTAGTTTCTTTGACGAAAGGTTGGCATTCAAACAATATATAGATGAAGAAGAATACTATTTTGGGGTAAGTGAGTGTTTTTATGTTTAACAGAAATAGGGAATGTGGTTTTCAATTTAAAAGATATTTATGAGAAAGTTAGTGTAATTTTTCCTTGAATAAAAATATTATATTTAATTTTGTTAATAGCATTCGATTAATCCGTGACTCAATCAACCTACATGAGACTAGGAAGGAAGGATAAGCTAAAGACATTGCCAAACTAAACGAGTCAACAAGTCCAAGTTAGCCCCTTAATTTTCGTCATGCATGAAAGAGCTATGTCGGTTTTCAATTCTCACTGCACCAAACCGATGCTATCTGTCAAATGCCAATCCCAAATCCTACTATGAAAGTTGCCTATCTGTGTGGAAAGTGAAAATCAGATTGACACACTCGGATTTTATATTACAATTTATAATATTCGTGTGATGCTTACCAAGGGAATAAAGGAGTTCAAAATTAGGACATATGCTGAGAAGATGCCATCAAATCCGAACATTAACCCTTTTGACAAGATGTATCCCAATTTCTGTAATAGTGACTCATGGAAGCACTGTTCTGGGTGGCGTTAGTTGACTAAAAATCAATATAATTAAGGAGTAAGGAACATGGCCAATATAATTAAGTGCCAGAAACTAGATCTTTAATTGCACTCGTAAATTTAATTTAATTTAATATGTGAGTCTGTACTTATTTATAAAAAATCAGAATAAATTTTTTTGAAAAAAAACCTTTTATTTTACCATCTATTTGTACTAATTTTTTACTTTGTCATTTTTTAAAAATTATCCAGATCTAACTTGATCATCAGTTTTTTTGATTGAATTGTTCAATTTGTTCTATTTTTCCGTTCATGTTTATTATATTTTTTGGACTAAATTTATGTTGACTATATATTTATTATGTTATACGTATATTTTAATTTTTTTATTTCATATGACTTTTTACACTTTATTTTTAAATTTATTAAAATGAAAAATAAAGATTATTTTTATGTTTTTAAAGTGAGTGAATCATCGAATTTATCCTTAAACATATAAAGCGTGACAACTTAGTCTTTAAATAAAGAAAAATTATAAACAAAATCCTAAATATGCATTTCATTTGTAACATTAGTACAAACATGAATGGACATTTACATTAGTACTTGAAAGATGAGTGTTTCAATTCAAATTGAAAAGACTCTTATGCTTAAGTGAAATATTTGCAATAATACTCTCATGCTTTAAGCTAACAATGAATCTCATTCAAAGTATAATTGTAATAAATGTGCATACTTTTTCATCTGTGTGAATGATGTTTGGGGTACATATAGGTATTAGATCTTTGCTAAAATCAATCATAATTTATGATTGGCTAAAACAAACTAGTTCAGAGTTCAAACCACTAATAGATAATAGATATGCAAAAATAAATCCTTAACAGCGGCTGTGCCATAATCCCAAATGCCCGGTTGAAGGATTTTATTTCATTAATGACATGTGAGCATATTATGGAGAAAATGGATAGCTCCTTTAAACAATAATTAGTCGGTAATTTGTGTGGTCGTACGGGATGTACTTATTTGTTGCATTTTATTCTGTTTCAAATTGAAAAATTATTTTTATAATAAGTAAACATAAGGGCGAAGTCGCTGAAGCGAGTCTAAAGGCCAAAGAGTGATCTTTGAACGTTATTACGCATCCATATAAATATTTTAGAAATAAAGAAAAAGATTAATTTATAATAAGAATAAGAAATTATATTTGTTGTGTAAAATATAAATATATAATAATTATAAGTAAACACACAAATGAAAATTCTAACACTTATTTGTGTGTATCTTTTGTCTTAGATAGAGTCTGTTAGCATTCATTTATTTTTGCATATGTAATAAAGAAAGATATTTAATAACAATAGATATATAGATGTAGTGTGATATAATTGTAGACACCTGACGATCAATTTATAATGTAGTATTCCTTAGTGATTTTGTTAATATCTTACAAAATTCCAGCCTAGAAATAGAATACTGTCTATAAATGTAATTGATGGATCACAAAAATTTCAAAAAAATTGAAAACTTAAAAAATTTGAGTGAAACATGACTAATGCATGGCTGATTGAGAACATGTTAAAATTTCAATTTATATAGTCACTATAAGATAAAGATATAAGATGGATAGGAAAAATGAAAAAATTACTTGGAACAAAAATACTCATTTTCAATCTAAGTAAGAATTGTAATGTATAGCAACTTTCAGTTATAAAATTAAATTAAAGAAAATACTTGAAAACTTTATGCAAAATGAATGCTATGCTAGTAAACTTCCTACTTGTTTAGGTATTTTTTTTCAATTTACCTAAGTAATACATTCATTTCTCAACCTTAATCTTTTACTCAATCATCAACTGGATTACTTTTATTCATTTCTGTTTGTGTCAATGCTAACTTTTATAAAGGTCCTATATCAAATTTCACAATTGAACATTTTATTGATCTTTTACCTGTTCACCTAAATTTCTGCAATAAATATCAGTTTTCATTTACTAACAAAAGATAAGCAACAACAACCAAAGATTGTATGTGAAAAATTACTATTATATAAGATAATACTGAACCAACGAAATCAACTGAAAAGTTTCCCCGCGAAAAGTAGTTTCAAAAGTGTCATAAATTTAAAAGTAAAATGAGAAATAAGAAAACATACCCAAAAATGTCATTTTGACATTTGATCAAACACATAATTTGCAACCAATAAATCAGTCTAGAACAAAATCAAATGAATATTTGAAAAATTCTTCAATTCTCATATATTGTTATAAAGACTCGTTTAGTATATTTTTTCACAAAATACTTTAACCCATAGGCCATATCAAATAAACATTTTTAACAAATTTAGTCCATATTCACAATATTAGAGAAATTTTGATGAAGGAGAAAAAAAAAGTAATTAAGGCAAACAAATATCAACAAATAAAATAGAAACTAAGAAAATTGTTCCCCTTTGTTGCTACATATCACTATAAATCATGAAAAAATTATGAAGAAGTTGTAGTCACAGTGGCTAGCAAATGCATATTCAGTGAGAGTTGCGATGTTAAACGGTTAACGGAGAAGTAAAAAGATATTTCATTGATTTATTTTTAGAAGAGAGAGAAAATAAATTGAGTGAATGAAAAATGTAAGATAAAAGAGAAAAAATGGGGAGAAGACAGAGAACATCAGAGAATAAGAATGTTTCAGAGTTGAGAAAAGAGAGATGAAAAGGAAAATATTTGAACACACATAATTCTTAAAAAGGTAGTTAAGACAATATATCATCTAGACTGGAAAGATATTTTAAAAATTGCAAGATCTAGCATAGTTTATTAACGACAAAATGGATGTGTAGCAAAAATAAGAGAAAGAAAGAAGTGAAGTTCAATAATAAATTTTTATTCTTGTGATAATATACCTTTATTGAAATCAGACCATAAGCAATTAATCCACTTAAGGCTCTATCTTTTGTCACACCTGTGCAAACTTGCCAATAATTAAACTCATCCAATTGAGGTGAGAACCAACAACATTGAGAAATATGAAGGGTTCAAAGGAAAAAATTGTGAAAATTATAACATAAAATGAAAGGAGACCAATGTAGTTTTCTAGACCGTTGTTAAGAAAATAAGAGATGAATTATTATATCACCAGTGGTTTAGAGTCTTTTGGAAAGAGAAAATTAAAATAATGTTGAGATTTTGTATTTTTGTAACTTGCTAGTAAGATACCGTGCATAAACAGGTAATACCACTGCCTATACGTTAAAGAGATAATGTGTGAGATGGATGAAATAAATGATATAATGAGTGAAATCAATGCACTTAGTAAGTTTTTAGACAGTTGTTAAGTAAATAAAGGAGGAATTACTATATCACCAGTGATTTAGAGTCTTTTTGGAAGAAAAAATTAAAATAATATTGAGATTTTGTATTTTTGTAACTGGTTAGTACGATATCCTGCGTACACAAGTAATACTACTACCTACGCGTTAAAGAAATAACGTGTGAGAGGGATGAAAGAAATATAGATTTTTTTTATCAAAAAAGGGATACAATTAGCAAGTTTTAATTTGAAAATATTTGAGTGCACTTATAAAAAAAAGGTATACAATTAGCAAATTTTAATTTAGAAATAATAGAGTGCACTTATTAAAAGGTGGTGTAGTTAGTAAATTGATATCTAACTACCATTTTACCCCTATTTTTTCCAGTTGAGCATATTATGGAGAAAATGGATAGCTCGTTTAAACAATAATTTCCCACTATATATATCAAAAGATACCAACAAATCAACAATGCAGGAGGTTATTTCTAATCAAAGTTTTGGTTATCAGCACTTAAGCGTAAATTTTACTGCTTAAAACACAGTGTAAATGACACAACGTCCTTTCAGAATTTATACTTAACTTTTAAGATATAAAAAGAATATGCATCATAGTATTAACTATTTTCCTTCTTATCATGTTCATGCATTTTAACAAATGTCGTTCAAAGTTTTGAAAATTGACCAATTAAAAAAAGATAGATACATTATTTATAGCAAAAAACAAAATCAAAGAAAATGAAAATAAAAGGAGAAAGCAAAAATAGATTAAGAAAAATAAGCACCGATGGAGTGCTATTAAATATATTAATATGGAATATGGAGTCCTCACTAGGAAAAACAAGCAAATTAAAGGAGAAATAAAACGTCATCGTACAAAGCCGAAAGGAGACCAAAGGGATGGAAAGTTCACGATATGAACAAACGAACAAATGGACGTCAGTTTCTTAAGAATAATGGTAAATAGATTAAAAGATAATTTTTAATTAAAAATATTATTAAACCAAATTATAATTTTGAAGACATTTTAATGTGATTTTGAAAAAAATATATTAATTCTTTAAATAATATCCCTTAAAAGTACCAATCAATAATACCCTTACAAAATTGAAAAAGTGTTAGTTTATTGTTCAACTCTAAGTTCAAATTTTGGACCAAATTAATTTTCAATGGAACTCCAACGTGTAATGAAAGTCTATGCATGACACGAACTATAAAAAGAAGGAAGCGTGATGCATTTCCATTGTGCAAGCCAGTTAACTAATTAGTTAGGAAGCACACACGCAACTTTGATTATAATTTTTTAAAATTAAATTATAATAAATAATTTGTATTGTGATATAAAATTATTTTTAATTAATAGTAATTTCTTAAAATTTAATTTGAAAATAAAATTAAAAATAGTAAACCAAAGGAAATAAGAGGTTAAAAAAAGGCTTTCTCCAACGATAGCGTATTTTTCTTAACATCCTATCTCTTTTAATCTATAATTTTTAATATTTTTAGTTTTAATTTAAATTTTAATATATTTTTGTTAAAAATATCAATAATAAAAAATAACATTGTACCACAATATAAATTATTTATCATAAATATAAAATATAATCTATATGTTAACAACAATTATTCAATACAACATTTAATAATAATAATAATAATAATGTAATTTATATATTTAAAATTTTTTACTTATAATAAATTTTAGTTATATAAAATAGAATTTATTCTTTACAATACATAATTTAAAATACTAGTTTATAATATAGGAGCACAATTTATCCTTTATTAAATTTATTTTTTAAAATATAGTTTTGGATATTATAAAAAAAATAATAGTCTTGGATACTCTATATGAATAAAGATAACGTGTATTGGTGTTCGATTACAAGTTCCTACATATCTGGGAAGAAAGAAAAAAGACAACATGTCTTTGAATCAAATAAATTATTTTCATAAATTTTTCTTAATTTTGAATCACTTAACTCTTTAATTTATTTCAGTCTAATGAATTGAAATATTCACTATTATTAATAAAATACTTACTATTTCCTTTAATTTATTTTTATTATAAATTTTATTTAAATTTAATAGACATGTCCCATCAATGTAAAAACTTCTATATTATTAATCAATTAGAATTTATTTTAGTTTAAATTTTAATATAATTATTATAAAAATCAACAAGTTATTATGCATGATATTTTGTGACTAGATGACTTTGTAGAAAAACTTTACACTATTATTATATGAATTATTTATTCTTTTAAAATACATACAAGTATAAAAAAAGTTAATAAAAAATACATTAAATTACTTAATAAGAAATTAAAAATACATATAATCAACAACAAAGCAGCAAAGCCTTTAACAAATATATTTTAATATGAATTTAATTAAAATGCATTGATATTGTAGAAAAAAAGGTTATCATTTAATAATAGATTGTAGTTTATGGTAAGATTATTGATTCTTCTACTAGTGATTTTGAAAGTGGTGATTTTTAATTAATGATATTTATATTGGTACTTAAACATTAAACATTATAATATCATGTATGGATTTTTTATTTATTAATTACTATATCTATAAACATTATATTCATACAATAATTATTAATAACAAATTATTTTGTAATAACTGATGTTATTCATAAATATTTAAGAAAATGTTTAAACTAATTTCTTAATTTGCAATAATTATTTTTTCTAAAATTTTCCAATAAGTAATTACAACTCTTTACTCTCTTTTTTTTTTCTTTTGAAGTGAATCCATAAACTTTTAAAAGCAAATATATTTTACTTAAACCACAAAATTAATTCGATTTATGCATTAACGTTTTATACTGTAATTATATTTCACTTTGTGAATATTAATAGTAATGCAGAATATATCAATAATATGGTTATTTATTTTAAGATAATAATTTAAAATGCTAAGTTGCAATATGATTGACACAAATCCAAAATGAATTTGTTGCTTTTCTTATGAGCGCGAAGCTCACTTGACAAACATTCTAGTAAAAATCCCCTGCATCCAAAAACTAATTGCGTAACTAGGATGAAATAAAATTACTTATACTTTTAGTATAATAATTCTCTAAATTAAGTTTTGCTAGTCTTCCAATGTGCCAATGTGCAATTGATGATTGATCCCCTGTTACGTAGGAGTTTTTAAGAGGAAAAAAAAGAAGAAACAACTCCTAAGTTCCCCGTCGTATCGTCAATTCGTCATCAATTCCCTTCTATATTGTTACAGGATTACATCCCACGTCATATCTATTTCTCCTCAACGGTCCGAGTCTTACACTCGTTCAATTTCAATCATAAAATTCATCACACAAAATGAGAAAACTCTTATTTTCTTTTTCTAATGTAACTTCAACGAACAAAAATTGAGCAAACTAAAAACCCATTTGCAAAGTGCAAGTGCAAGTGGAAACAAACACCTGACAAGTGCCAAATAGTAAAGTGGTGATGATAATTGATAACAACGAAGATGAATAATTCCGTAGCCTAGAGTTCTTAGATAAAAGCAACTTGGACGGATTAAGTTATTTATTAAATCGATATAGATTCTGTTATACGAGATTATTCTCCACACTCTCATCAAAAACCTCTTTACGCGTAATTTTTTAGCATTAGGGGAAAAAAAGGATAAACAAGTAAAACAAATAAAAACAAATAAAAAAAGGTTTATTGAGGCGAAAAGTAGCGAGAACATTGAGACGAGGAATGACTTGAGTAGCATAGTAGCTGCTGCCTGCTGCAATAAAAAGAGGGTAACCTACCCTTCTCCCCTCCTTCAGAAACAAAAAAACGCATTCTCTCTCCCACCGAATTCAATTAATTCGTTTTTCTGAATACTCATTCCCACAATCCAAACATGGTCTTTTGAGGTTTTGGTCCCCGATCACCATGATTCTTTTCAGTTTCACCTCCATAATATTTCTCGCCGCCGCCGCCGCCGCCGCCATCGTTTTAATCGCGTTTCGGGCGACGCTGTTCCAGACGGGGTATGCGAAGAAGCTATGGAGAACAATCGAAGACTGGTTCCACGTGTACCAGTTCTTCAAGGTCCCAGAACTCAACGAAACCACGCAGCACAACCACCTATACAGGAAGGTCTCCCTCTACTTACATTCCCTACCTTCCATTGAAGACTCTGACTTGGCCAACCTCATCACTGGCAAGAAGCAAAACGACATCGTCCTCTGCCTCGGCCCAAACCAAACCATCGAGGACCATTTTCTCGGAGCCACACTCTTCTGGTTCAACCAAACCGGAACCTTTGTTCTCAAGATCAGAAAGGTGGACAAGCGGAGAATCCTCCGTCCTTACCTTCAGCACATTCACGCCGTCGCCGACGAAATCGACCAGCAAGGGAAGCGCGACTTGCGCCTCTTCATGAACACCGCCGACGACTTCCGACGCTGGAGATCTGTTCCGTTCACGCATCCTTCCACGTTCGACACCGTCGCCATGGAATCGGATCTCAAAAGCAAAGTCAAATCCGATCTCGAATCGTTCCTCAGAGCGAAGCAGTACTACCACCGCCTCGGCCGCGTCTGGAAACGGAGCTTCCTCCTCTACGGTCCCTCCGGCACCGGTAAATCGAGCTTCGTCGCCGCCATGGCCAATTTCCTCTCCTACGACGTCTACGACATCGACCTCTGCAAAATCTCCTGCGATTCGGATCTGAAATCACTCCTCCTGCAAACGACGCCGAAGTCGGTGGTGGTGATCGAGGACCTGGACCGGTTCCTCGCGGAGAAAACGGCAAGAATAAGCGCGTCGGGGATACTGAACTTCATGGACGGGCTTCTAAGCTCGTGTTGCGCTGAAGAGAGGGTTATGGTGTTCACGATGAACACGAAGGAGCATATTGACCCAAACCTGCTTCGACCGGGTCGGGTCGACGTGCATATTCATTTTCCGCTTTGTGATTTTTCGGCGTTTAAGACGCTTGCGAGTAGTTACCTTGGGGTGAAGGAGCATAAGTTGTTTCCTCAGGTGCAGGAGATTTTTCAAAACGGGGCGAGTTTGAGTCCCGCTGAAATCGGTGAGTTGATGATCGCAAACCGGAACTCACCGAGTCGGGCTATTAAATCGGTTATCACCGCCTTGCAAACGGACGGTGATGGGAGGGGGTGCGGCTTGATCGGACGGCAGACGGAGGATAATGAAATGGATGAACCTGATGGGGTTGTGTGCGGTGAGGGTCTCCGTACGGTTAAGGATTTGCAGAAACTGTACGGTTTTTTCAGGTTCAGAGTTACTAGAAGATCTTCGTCGTCCAATGCTTCCTTGCCCCCCGCAAGCCCATTGCGATAGTTATTAGTTACTACATTGGAAAAAGAATAAGCATTGTCCTCGATTGCACTTCATTCCGGGGGATACCTACCCTTTCAAAAGAAAGCAATTTGGGGGCAAGCTTCTTTTTTTTTTTTTTGTTCATAGCCGAATTAGTCACAACATTTATTCATTGGAAAGTGTTGGTAATTCTCGTTTTTGGAGCGATTTGCATGGGACTGTAAGTGTAAATCTTTAGAAATAGATTCATAAATTGCATATAGGAAAACAATTTGCATAGGCAAAAAAAATTATCCTGTAGTGTTTGTTTCCCCATTTTGGTGAATTGTGAATCCACTTTCATGTATATATTTCTTCAGGTAAAAACAAAATCCTTCAAGCCCAGTTGAAATGTTTCTTCTCCCCCAACCCAAATAGAGTTTTGTTTTTCTGTTTTCAAAAATGGTTTTTCTCACTTTCTCATTATCAGAATTGTGTTAGTCCATCTTGTTTTACCAATTAGTTGGGTTAACATCAAGTCCTTAAAGGGTGTTTGGCTTAGTTATAAACTTGGAAATAATTACACTTCTTTTTGCTAGCTAACTTTACGAGAAAACTTTGAAAGAGAGAAATATTATATTTCTTGAATAATTCATTTCTAAACAAAGACTTAATTTGGAAGCATTGGTTTCTTGTTTCATTTACATTACATATTACATATATGCCTGTGATGAACAGGTCATAAAGCGATTGATTACTATTTTCATAATTATAACTCACGACAATTTTTGTTTTTTGTTTTTTTGCGCTAACTATCACAACAACTTTTTTAATCTTTGCTATTGTTGTCAGGGAAGGGTGGTATGCAAATTGAAAGGAAAAAAAGCAAAGTCATCACACTTTAGCAGTCAATTTAATGCACATCTATTTCAACATATATAACAAGTACTGGGTTTCACTATCACGAAGTAAACAGAACCTTTACTCCTTGCATAGGTAAGACAGTGAAAATCTTTTAAAGTAATCCGCTTATTTCCTCTCCGCGTGAACCTTAAAATACATAAAAAGAAAGAAAAAACGTAATCTTTAACTTTAGATAGAGATTATTTTCAAATTCAAACATATTATTAATAAGTTACCGAAACATAAATTTATCCTATCAGGAATCATCCTCAAAATATATCAAGAAATTTAAATATATTTTATGGAAATGGAAAATAAATTAAAAGGCAAATATACTTTAGTTTGTCATCTTTATAAATACAAAAAAGTGTTGAAAACATAATTTTTAACATACTTTTTTATTATTAATTTAGATTTGTCAAAATATATAAAATTATAAGTGAAACTTATTAGATAAAAATTAAAACTCACAAATTGTGACTTTCAATAGATTTTAGTTAGTCAATATTAAAAAGCATGGTTAAAAAAGTACGTTAGAGAGTCCTACAGTACTATAAATATATGATGGTGCAAGCAAGTTGTTAGATACCAAATTATATGCCACAAACACACATTCTCGTAATCAAATTTTAATTTTAACTTCAGACAACGTAATTTGCCAATAATTTGGTGCAACGACTTGTTTTCTGTCAGAGACCGACCAAACTCCTCCATTTTTTTTTTCTCCCAACTTGGTGATAAGTACTTATTCGGCTTTTTCTGCTGATGTCCATCTCTGTTGTCTTTAGTTACAGAAACAGCCAACTAATCACTAGAAATATCATGCACGAGACCAATTTCACATGACTAAATTAGTGAACTAGGCTCTTACGTTTTCACAAGGGCCACCTTAAATAGTTAATTATATGACAAAAACCATCAGAAAATCTCAGTAGTTGTTCTTTCCGGAGCCTATTAGGCACCTGAAGTTAAATAGTGTTCAACTAATTCATGACATATTGACATGCAATCATATATTATGAAGAGTCACATATGATTCCTTGTTCCATCTTCCCTTTTTATATTCTAAGCATTGGTCCATTAACAAGCATCTTGGGAGAAGACAGAAAATTAATTACTAGCCAAGTATACAATTTCAAACCATTTATATTTATTTGATTTGGTTGCGTATTCTTTATTCCCCGCCAAACTCAATGATTGTAGGTTTGTGACGGAATATAGAGAGATGAGATGTGTGTCCGCGCGTATAAGACTATATTCTACTACCAATAAGTTTTTCATACATTAAATTAGATTATTAATTTTTTAGTGTGGTTAAACCTTATAATTTAATTTCTCTCAAAGAATGATATTTTAAATTTAATTTAAAATTTAAATTCTTTTAATGCTTGTATTTTATATGATTTCAAACATATCATAATTTTAATTTATTTTCTAAGATTTTACTTGAATATAAAAATAGTCTCATAATTCACAAAAATTTGCTAATTTAAATTAATAGAGATAATAAGCCAAGCAACTATAATTTAATCAACGTAGCTCTAACAAAAAATTTAAATAAGCTGAATTCGCCATTATAGTTTATATATAGATGTCAAAATTTGTAGATCAGCAAATAACCAACGAAGTGAACGAACACACGATAAAGGGAACTATATATGGCTCACCTACACAAGAGAAAAACGGAAAGAAGTCTAATAAATTTTCACTTTTCAGACTCTGGACGTAGTAATCAATGGAGTAATTTCCTTGTCCATCTAAACGTATTAATGTAACCAGACCTACAATCTAATAATGCAAAATGACAGTATGTAATGGAAGAGCCTTTCAGCTCTTTAATTTTGATCATGGCATGCTCAACCATTTTTGCTCTGAAAAATTTAAGTTCCATATCAACTATAAATAATATTGATATAAAATATATAAATGATGGACAATCCTCAAACTAGTTTTTGAGGTTGAATTATATTTAAATATACATTCTAATAATCTAAGACTCTCTCTCCGGTGATTAAGTTACAGTATTTATTTCAATCTCCTATAGCAATAATGAATAGCAAGCAATTTTCAACATCAGGCCAGCTGGAGTTGTAAATTAAAAGGCTTGAGCGTGTGCATATCTTATTTTTTAATAGAAACCAAACTAGTTTTAAATTCAAAATTAACTTTTAATTAAAATCAGTTTCTAAAATAAAAAAAATTAAACCGACTTAATTTAAAAAAAAAAACAGTTTACACCATTTAAATATTTTAAGTGTGATTTGGATTCAAATGTGACTTGATTTAATTTAAATGATGTTGTTTTACAACCCTGCATAGCCTCTTTGGGATTTGTAAAGTGAAATGGACACCAACCCGAATCAAACCAGGTTCTGGCCAGTAATTGAAGACAAGGCATCGATCAATATCACTCATCAGTGTTCCCCAATCCACCGTGTACATGACCTGACAGGTAACATTATGAGCTGTAATTGTTCTAACAGAATGTTAATTAATCAAATAAATTAATTCATCAGAGAAAATCAAACCTTTTTTTTGTGACATACAAGATAATTATACTTAAGTAAATGTAATTAAGTGCAAAATATTAAAATATAGCTCCATTATTTAAATAGTACGACTTCTTAATATATAAAAAACAAAATAATATAATATAATATATTTTTAAAAGTATTAATGATAAAAAAATTCCTTAATTATATAATTGGTTCCCTAATTATATTTTAAGATTTAATTATATAAGTAAATCTTTTATTTTTAGTTTTTCTCACTACAAGAAAATTCACCGGTAATATCAATTAAAAATTGATGTTACGTTAACTAATAACTGACATTCAGTCCAAAAACAAAAAATTGATGTTACATTACAAAAGTCAATGATACTTTCCATTTTAATGTTAGTCAAATATCAATATTATGATTAGGTGAATGCATATTTGGATTAAAGTTGACTTAAAAATACTTTTACTTTCAAAGCAATGATTTTTCTTATTAGTAAAAGTTTGATGATTGTTCATTGCTGTAAAAACTCATTTTGGTTATTTTATCGTACATGTGTATTTAAAAAAAATGTGAGAATCCTTCACAATTATAACATATGAATAAGAAGAAAAATATATACAAAGACTTCAACCTTCATTTAACTTCAAGGAAACAATGTAAGCTATGCATTTAAGTATGAAACATTGCTTGCAAACTATACAATATCATATATAGTGATGTAGTCGCGGCTTTAAACTGTAGTATCAATCACACACATGAATAAGAAGAAAAATATATACTATTTTTATCATTTCATTTAAGAAGTTAAGAACCTTACAGAGAAATTTGTTTGTTTTTTTTATAGATTTTCTTCAAATTAGTTTTGGTATAAACTATTTTTATTAAAATATATAATAAATATTGTAAATTAATAAATAAAAAATCTCTATCTTGTAAATATTGAAAAAGATAACTAATTAGATTTGAGCAATGGTAATTTTAATTTGAAAAGTTATAGTTACACTTAAACATTTTTTTTTGGTTAAAATTTATTAAAAACTATAAGATAATGAGTGAATTTTTTTAAATAAGAAGTGAGACCATATCATTTTATGATGTCTAACAAGTTTTAGCTTCCTATTGAATAACGGGCCATTGTCAAAACTACTTTGGGTGTTTCTTCTCTTTGTTTTTTAGGTCGAACCTTGGGTGTTTTATTATGTTCAGCTGCTTCCTACTGATTTATGACCATATATTGCTTACACAATAGTAATACCTAACCCATCATTATATTTGGCTCTTTTTGCTTAATGTTGAAGGATGCAAATATACTTAAGGTATGGTCTAGGAGGGTTAATTGTTCAACAAACTCTTAGTTCACCATTAAATAATACGAAAAAGCCTGAAAAATTGCACCAAACTAACTCGGAGTCAAGTCATAGCAGAGATAATTGAGGGCGACGTCCACACAACTTTTCTTTTGTTTGTCAAATTCTACACCTACATATATAATAATTAGAGATGCAATAATGTTTTTAATTTTAGTTTTTATACTATGGTTCGATTTTAATTTTTCATTTAAGATTTAAACTTTGTTCTCTTTTAAAGTTTTCACCAGAGGAATTGGGTCCCTTATTTTCTTCATATGTTGATTTTCTAAAGAAGAATAATTGAATAACCATTTGAAGAAGGTTTTTTCTTATTAAGTTTTTTTTTTTTAAATGACAAGGATAAAAGAAGTAATTTGACAGAATGTGTGATTATTTAATTTATTAAGATTTTCTTTATTTTCGAATATTTCATATATTTTTTTAATTTCTTATAATTGTATTCCTTATTTATTTATGATTATGATCAAATAAATAAGGATTGGTACTTTAAACTTTCTGAATAGTATCATCATATTGTAGCGCATCATAACTCAATAAAATATTAATTTAAAAATTAAAATGGGGTTAAAGTTTGACGTATCGTTTGGGAAAGGGATATATGCAAAAGCAAATGCAAGTTCAGAAATTGCGTTTAAGTTGAAAAGAACTGGTGTAGAATATATGCAAGATGCACACGAAATGAAGTCAAATTAGAACGGCTTGGGTGGGAAGTAAACAACTAGTATTTGTTTATACTTGAAATGAATAGTCCCATTTTCATCAAGGTCGGTTGGCTTGGCAGTCATCAATTACGGGTACCACTGGCCACGCATACGTATATTACTTGAATAATTGAAACTTTCTAGTTTCTAATGAATGGTTTGAACAAATTTTATATTCAAACGTAAGTGCATGATTCATGCCAGATGCTTAGTTTCACGAACTTTCCGGTTAGTATAACCTAAGTCAAGAAAATGATCTAAACTTATAGATTTTTTTAATGAATTTGATTTGTATTCATTTTTGGTGTAATTTCTTTTTACATAGACATATAATATACATTCACTTTATTGTCACATCATATTATTCATTAAGATAATGTGGTACTACGATAATTTTTTTATTAAATGTTTATCTAAAAAAATTACACTAATTATGCGTATAAACTATTTTTTTTAATTCATTTATGCGCTTTGTTATTTTGATATTGCGTCCCTTTTGTATTGGTAGTATATAAGTGTGGGCTTATGTTTACTAAAGCCCAAAGCCCAACCTAGCAGCCATATATTTTGGGTCAAGTTTGGAATCCTCAAAGCAGGACTCAACAAGCCCATTCTAGTTTTTTTTTTTATCCATGAAAATTCAACACGATAGCATAGTAGATTTAAGACACTCACAAAAGGTAAATAAAAATAAGCTCGTAACTTTTTTTTTTTCTCTTTTTTCAAAAGAAGGTAAAAACAAACATAAAATTCATCGCTGTTGCTGTAATAAGTCATAATCAAACTGTAACAGGAAAATTCTGAGCATGCAAGAAACAGATGAAATCTATGATCCTCACCAACCACATCATCTCTATATGTATACATATATCAGAAAGGAATTGCTGCATGTACTTTTCACTACTCTCTCGCTCTCTGTTTTTACCTAGATCTTAACAAGAACATGAAGACAAGTTCTTCATCTCAGTAATTTCTAACTCAGCACCTGAGATAACATCTATTTTTGACCCCTTAAGAGTGACAAGATTGTTGTCAGCATTGGCGTTCCCATTACCACATTCCAAGGACCTTTTTGAGATAACCCTATGGATCTCTTCCAGCAACTTGAAAAAGGAACTCTCCACATTCTCACCACTGAGAGCTGAAGTCTCAGAGAAGAAGAGGCCCTGATCCTCTGCAAACTCCACTGCATCTTCAGCATGGACCACTCTTTGGTCCACAAGGTCACCTTTGTTCCCCATGAGCATGATCACAATGGAACTGTCGGCGTGTGCTCTCAGTTCGTCAACCCACCTAGCCACATGATCAAACGACTGTCTTTTAGTAATGTCGTACACCAGCATGGCCCCTAATGCACCTCTGTAGTATGCACTTGTCACTGCCCTGTACCTATATCAGACCAACAACATTTACACATTTTTTAATGTTTTTTTTTATTTATCAATTTCTCTAGATCGCTAAGGAAGAATGAAGATCACATATCCTCCCACACACAAGAAAAAAATTATCACATATTTCAAATTTCTTATTAGTTAGTTTTTTTTTTTAATTTTTCAATCAAAGAGAAGAAGAATATAATAATAGATTATTTAATTCAGCTAAGCCAACCATTTCTCAAATATGAATTCATTAGATTGTTAGTAATGGTTTTGCTTTTCCTAGAAAGTGAGAGCTGAATACTAATGAAGATTTGTCTAACTCGGCTTAGCCACGATTTTATTTGTATAACTTAATGTATTTTTTTTCCTTATTTTACATTCAAGTCGAATTAAACTGATAATATCAAAATATTTTACATTCTCATTCAATTATATATTATTATATATTATATGTGATAAATTTATTAATTTTTATAATAAATATTTTAAAAATTATACCTAAGATAAGTTGTAATTGAATGGGAATATATACTTTTTACATTGTAAATGCATGAAAAATAAATTCAAATTAACGTGGAAGATAATGCTTTTCACTAAAAAAAATTGAGAATTGATTTTTTAACCCAAAAGAATTGAAGGAGGGCTGAAATTCCTATCAGTGAAGTGACTCAACGACCATAGTTATACTTGCATTCAAGTAGATCTCCATTTAAAGCAAACCCCGGTTTGGGATTTTAATTTCATTACATTTTGCTAGGGCTGGATATAGTCATATAGTACTCAGTATCTGGAATCTGACAAATTAGATGAGCTAACAAACATCACATGCATGATGCAACAAGTATCACATTTTTCCAGTACTGTTAAGAGTCTCCCTTGTAAAATAATGATGTGGTTTTTGGACCAGATCATCAGGAAAAGGAAAAGAAAAAGCCGTACAACCAAAGTCAAACAACTCAACATGTGATGTGCTTGTGTGATACATATGATAGTAGGATTCATAAGTCAAATTGGGATTACATTATTAAATATACTAGTATTCAAGTTAGTATCATAAAGGAAACTCAATGCATGCCCTCCCTTACTTTCAAGGGATGAACAAAATCAAACATAGATATGAAGCATGCATGAGATCAGGGAGTGAACCTTTCTTGGCCAGCAGTATCCCAGATCTGGGCTTTGATGACTTTGCCATTAATTGTTACAGTTCTTGTCTGGAACTCAACTCCAATGGTGGATTTTGAGTCAAAGAAGAATTCATTCTTTGCAAACCTTGACAGTATCTGAGTCTTACCCACAGCTGAGTCCCCTATCACCACCACCTTAAACACATAATCTATTTTTTCATGCACATTCACTTTCTCCCTCTCAGCCTCAACCCCATTCATTTCCTGATTCATTTTCTTCCCAAGATCAGCAATAGCTTGGAAAAAATTGAGTAAAACACTTCTTCTTGCGCAAACTATAGCGTCTAATCTAAAACATTGGTTCAATCTTCCCTACTGGTCGTGGAGGCAATTAAGCAGGAAAAAGTTAAAGAATGTGAAAAAGGTAGGAAAAGAAAGAAGATGAAACGAACAAGATCAGTGTTGAATCACTGGTAGCAAAAGAAGGAAGTAGGCTAAGTAATGGCCCCGTCTTTGCCCCTCTTTAATGCTTTACCAAATTGAATGCACTGTACATCAAATATAATAATATTTATATGACAGTATTCTGGCCTTGTGGGGGCATTATTACCTTCTGCAACTGAGATGCCACTGTATCTGTATGTAGGTACATCAACGTAATGTTCAATTCTTTATTAGCCTAACAATAAAAGGGAAAAGAAGAGTACAGACAATTAATCAAAATTTTCTAGAAGTTATGATTCTTGGGAAAGGGATTGAGAATTATATGTGATTGATTGAGTGGTTGAAATGTCAAGTTCATATTTAGTTGCTCTTAATTTTCTGATGCAATCATGCACATGTCTTTTTTCCAAGTTTTTTTTATAACGACCTTAGCTTGTGGTCGATTTATGTGATTATGGCTATCAAATGGCTCTCTAAATTTTAAATATCTAAGGGCTTCTTAAAGAGATCGTTTGCATCATTGACCTTAGCTGTTTTGCTGGTATCATGATGAATCCCCAAGTGGTGAGACAGAAAACGAATTGATTTAAAAAGAAATCAAGGTGTAACAAGGCAAAACCATATTTCTTTTTGTGTAGTTACTTCATAAGTATATTTAAAATATAATTTTCTTATATTAGAAAATAAGCAACCTTAAGTTGGATCATGTTCTTCTGTCGTAAATATTTCTTAAAAAACTTATAGAAGAAGGACCATAATGTTATGTAGCATGAGCATGGCCCACCATTTGTTCCAGGCTTCCAGCCACATATAATGGGATGTTGTATTAAACTTGGATCCCCCATAAATGCCCATCACAGTGACCATATGTTTTTGAAAGAAACATTCTATAAATCCATTTAGGGGACATAGCAATCGGTACAGTAACACTCGGATTGGGATTTCCCTCACCGACAGAACTGGTATAGTACGATTAACACCCTCCAGAATTATCACTTATTGGTTGTAAACGGTATAGGTATTGAAGTATTGCATGACCCATATATGCAGCAACGATCTGCAATCACAATGACTGTTGTTAACTAGAGTAGCAATTGTTGCATTCCTCACATTGTTTACGACGTGTTAAAATTGAATTTGAGGAAGGCAAATTATATTTGAAAGTTTTATTTCAAAGTAAATTTGTAATGAAAATTGAGGTAAATTTCTTAATACAATGAAAAAATCATATATGGTATGTCGCTTCTAATTAGTTAAACTTGTTTTTGGAAGCAAACTCGATTTTAATTTTCCATAACTAAACATGTTTTTTTATTATATGAGAGAAGGTTTGTGATATTAAATATTAAAAGAATTTACTTCCATTGATTGATTGAATAATGAGTTATTGTATTTTTTATGAGTTTAATTTCTATGAATAAGAAAATATATAATTAAATTATTTGTTGAAAAACTTATTTTTTTTCTAATATTATAATTGTGAAATACTCATGGTAAAAGTTATTTTTTGTTGGCGAATATAATTTAGTAGAGTTTTTTTTCCCAATAATATAAAATATTTTTTCATTCACAAAATTAAAAAAAAACCTAAAATTTTATTTAAATCTTATAAAATAAATTTTACTTCAATCAATTTAATGTTGATAAATTTAGATTGTTATGGCAAATTATATTAAGGTTGTCTATGACTGTCTCAACCTAAGATTGATTTTGATTGTGCTTTAGAAATTAGAATCAATGTATTATGAGAATGATTCAAGTTATGTTTGATGTCATCTTAACTCCATCAAGTGTTTTATAGTTTTTTAATTAGTATGGCAACAGGGTGGGGCAGGGGCGGGAATTGCATTCCCCGTTTCTGTCCCAACTCAAAACCAACTCTACGACCTTGCTTTCGATCCTGTTGGATTTTAAAATTCATCATCATCCCTGCCTCCACTGGGGATCGGGTTTTCTCCGTCCTGCCCCGTCCCACCCCCACTATTTGATTAAAATTAAAAATAATTAAAAAATAATATAACTTTTTTATTTAAAAAATCGGATGAAAATGCTAATTACGTAACAAAAAAAACAATAACAAACCCACATTTAAAATATGAGATCATAATTTAAAAATTACAAAACAAAATTAATCAATTCAATTAAAAAATATAAAATAAATTTTCTTTTTTTAATATTATTTATTGCGGGGCGGGGGCGGGGGCAGGGGCGGGGGCGGGTATTAGTAATCTCATACCTGCCCCCGCCTACGTCCCTGCTTTTGGCTTTCGGGGAAAACCCGAACCCAATAAATTCAATTTTTTCCCGTTAAAATCAGGACGGATTCGAGTGGATACCAACGGGTTCGGGTATCGCTGACATGCCTATTTTTAAAAAAGTATGAGTTTAATAATTACGTGTTAATGATAAAACTTGTTTATTTAGTAAATAATATATTTATAATCATATTATTTATTTTGAAATATATAAATTGTAGCTGTAGTAATTTATTTTTGGTTTCGTTTGGATATGAAAAAAAAATTAAAGAGTTACAAGATAATAAATATGATAGATAATGATTTTAAAAAATTAAAAACATTAAGAATATAAATAAAAAGTACTCCATATCAATTATTAAAAAATAAGAAAGTGAGAATACATATGATAAATAGTTAATATTCAAAATTAATTAATATATTTGTGAAAGCTAAAAAGCAAAGGACTTTTGAAATGTGTGGCAGAAGCTCTTGCATCTGGATTTGTTTGCTTTATGAGACTGGGTGGCCAAAACGTATCCTCTCGTTAGTCGTTACCTTCTCCTACAAAACAAAACCTAAAAACTTGTCCATCTCAGACTCTTTCCCATGGATACTCTATCAACCTCTGTTTCAACCCTCAAAGTTCCCCCACTCCCATCATCAACCTTCACAAATCGCGAATTCTACCGATTCAAAGCATCCCCCACCCGTTCCCAACAACAAACCCATCATGTTTTCTCCACTTCCACACCCAATTTTCTCCCCAAAACCAAATCTTCCCCTTCTCTTCCATTCTCCCCCTCACCCCTCAAACCCATACCGTCTTCTCCAACTTTTCATCCAAATCCCGCTACTGGGTATGCGGCAGCGCTCGTGGACGCGGCCAACAACAGCAATTCCCTTCACTTTGTTCACAGCGATGTTCAGAGACTCTTGAAATTGCTGCAGAGTGCTAAGTTTCTGTCACCCGTGGTTGAACAGGGAAACTTTCACAGGCACGTGGTTGCGTTGCTGAAGATGCTGCTGAAGAAGAACAAGGTGGGGATTGTGAAGGAGGTGCTGCACGAGTTCGAGAGGATTTACGATCAGCTTTGTGGGACTCAAATGGTGTTGGTTTCGTCCAAGACTAAGATGAGGGAAGATCAACTGTTTGGGATTGCAAAGAATGTGCATCAATTGAGTGGGGCTGTGAGAGTGAAGGTAAGGAATTTGGTTCAAGATACTCATTTGATCAATCGATGTTAGAATTCATCCTAATAGCTTTTGCATCGATTGAATGGGGACTTGGAATTTCATTACAATTTCTTTTGCCCTTTTAATATTGAAAAATATTGTTCATAGTATTCTGCCTAGATGCAATAAAAATTTCACTAGTTTTTCTTGCCGAATACTAAAGTGAGGCGTGCAGCTATGGATAATGCAATAAAAATTAACAAAATAGTAAAACACTTTCTTCCGTTGCCGGGACTTGAACCCGGGTCTTTCGGGTGAGAGCCGAATATCCTAACCAACTAGACTACAACGGATTGCCGGTGCTGTTTCTTATAAAAAGATAATATTGAGATCGACGTAGCAGCAACCAGCAAGTAAAATTTTAGTTCATGTGAAATGTAACGCTAAAATTGTTTTGATCTTTAAAGAACGACTGTCTCACGGTTTTTATTTGGTAATATGCGAATCTAAAACAAGAAAGCAAAAAACACCAAACTAAGACACCCAAGGGGAGTCACTAAGAAGGCTAGCTAGAATAGCCTAGAGGGGAGTTCCACCGCTGCTCCGCTAAGGAAAAGGTTGCGCCCAAATTTGCCAAAGAATCAATCAGCCACTTGTGGATATCCTTGATCTTTTGAGCATGGAGATTGTGTCCTCATATGAGCAAGAGACAATATCAACTAGGGATGACAAAAGAGTGGGTCAGACGGGCCGCCCGCTATCAATTTGGCTGGACAAAATGGAGAACTAAACCTCTCGTCAACCCGTTATACATATAAATTTTTAAAATATATATAAATACTAGTAGGTATTTAGAGTTTGGATTGGTACTTTGTATTTTTTTTTAAGTTTACAGTGTTTTTTAAAAATCAAAATACATATTATTGTTTTTATATATTTTATAAATTTAATTTCTCTAACATTTATAGAAAAATTTATATTAAAATAATTTTAGAATAAACAATTAATATATGTAGTTACATTTTTTAACTAAATTTTTTCCTCTTAAAAAAATTTAATTTATATTTTATTTCATTTTTAGCAAGTGTCAAATATCTGACCTTCTAATTATAAGTATACTGCACGGTGCTTTTACCAATTGAACTAATAAGTCATTTATGTTAAAAGTTAATTAATTTCATTATATATAACATTAAAATTTGTAATGCATATTTAATACACATATAAATTTATATAATAAATTTTATAACAATTAATTTTTATTCAATAATATATTTTTTGTCTAATAATTCATATTTTATAACAATAAATTTAAAATAAAAATCATGATTTGATTTAAAATCATAAATTTGAATAAAAAATATTAGGTTTATATATATTAAAAATTTTAATTTTATAAAATTATATATTAATATACTTTAGAAATTTATATATGTATAAAATATATTATTAGATAAAATTAATTATTATAAAATTTATTATGTAAATTTATATGTATATATACATTAATTTTTTTTAATTTTATATATAATAACATTAATTAATTTTTAATATAAATGATTTATTAACTTATTTAATTAGATCATCGTGTATTTGTAGCTGAAAGGTTGCATGTTAAGTCGCATCCCCCCACAACCCCTCATAGGTTGGTCAATGCGGCTGCTCATGCGATTTCTCTCCTTGTTACAAAAAACCACGGTATTAACATATTAATAATTTGAAAAATTATTGTTAATGTATTCCATATAATTTAGAGATAATTAAAAAATAATTTATTGTCACAATTTAAATTATTTATTATAAAATTAGATAATTCCATTTAAATATATTTATGATAAAAATAAAATACTCTCTATAATCTATGTATTTTTAAAACATTATTTAATATAACGTAATTATAATATAATTTATATTTTTTAATCTGTAAATAATTTAAAATTTAAAATATGTATTTATTATAATTATAATTACAGTTATTCCATAAGAATATAATTATATAATCTTCATGCTAAAATAATATATAAATTATAATTTAGGCTAAATTGTATTATTGGTCTCCTCTAGCAATTTTGATCTTTTTATTAATTGTTAGTTGACCATCCAAAGTTATATATTGACTTTAATATAATATATTGATGTTGATATACAGCTTATATAGAATGTTGATATGACACTTACATAGAAAAAGATTAAATGAAATAAAAAATAAAAAATATTTTAATAAGAATTTAACTATAATTCTTTATTCACAAATAAAGTAAGAAATCACTAGGATATTTGTTTTATTTATTTATTATATTAACATTATTTTCTATGTACATTAGAGTAAAAATAATATGTGTATTAAAATTAATTTACAAAAAACAATTATGCAAATAATTTACATATTAATTTATGAAATTTAATTATAAATTGGTAAATAAAAATAAAAATATATATAAATTATTAAAAAAAACATATAAAATGATATAAAATAAAATTAAAAAGATTTATATATTAAATATTTTTAATTATAAATTTTGATAATTTGAAAAAAAATTAATAACTCTTCACTAATAATATATAAAAAATAATATTAATGTAGTTAACTAAATAAGTTAAATGTATTAGTGATTTATGTCTTGCTTATGAATAAATGATAATGTACGTGAATATTAATATGTCACATCAAAATTAATGTTTAATTTTGGAAGATTAATTAGTAGTTAATTGATAGAAGAATTAAAATTATTTATTTTTAAAAATAAGAAAATTAAATATATTGATTTAAGGATAAAGGACCAAAATATTGAAATTATAAACGAAGCAAAATTAGCAGGTTTTGCTTTTGTATATTATGAGGATGAGCGAGATGCTGAAGATGCAATTCATGCACTTGACAACTTTGAGTTTGGAAATGAAAAACGAAGACTGTCTGTGGAGTGGGCTCTACGATAGTGTTTTCATTATAATATTTAAGGTGTATTTACCTTGTATTATTGAGGTTGCAACTTACAGTGTAAACAATGTATTATGTACTATCTGAGTTTTATATGAAGGTTATGTTTGCTTTATTTTGACTCTCAAGGGCAAACCAGAGGCCCACAAAAACCCTATTTGTGATTACTTTTGAAAGACACTTTGAACCTTATGGGAAGGTTCTTAATGTTAGAATTCGTCGGAACTTTTCATTTGTTCAGTTTGAAACACAAGAAGATGCTATAAAAGCTCTTGAGTGCACACATATGAGGTCAGTGATGAAATATAGATACCTTTTGATAAACTCTCAGGTTTGTTGTTTTGCTAACTCTGTACATATTTAATGCATTTCTGGTTTGATTCCACTTGCAGTAAGATACTGGACAAAGTGGTGTCTGAGGGATGATGATGAAAAGGGTGGCAGTCCTAGAAGAGGGGCTTATGGGAGATCCCCCAGTCCAGGTTATAGGAGGCGACCAAGTCCTGACAACATTCGTCCACGCAACCCTGAATATGGTAGACATTGCAGGTATTTTATTCATTTGCCATTATAATTAATTATCTCTGCAGTTGCACTTTTGCATTCCTTTTAAAGCTTATCTATTTTTGTTATTTGTCTACAGTCGTTCTCCCTTGCAAAGTTCTAGAACTAATTAGAAGCATTGCTTGGTTTAGGGATATGAAGTAGGCTGCAATGGCACCAAGTTTCTTTTTAGTATTTTTCACATTTTAGTTCTTTGTTTCTTCCTAGATATGTAGCAGTCGTGGCAAATTTGTGCTAATAGGACCTGAATTTAATTGTTTAAAGACATAATTGTTGATACCTGTTATAGGGACACCATGCCTTGCCATGATTAAAATTAATTATTCCAAGTGCCATGATTGAAATTGGTGTTGCTTGTGAATTATAACCAGAATTTTGTAGTTTCCATCAGTGGGGTGGAACCATGGATGTTCTTGCCAGGATTGAGTAAAAGTTAATTTAGAGGAAGTGAGGAAGTGACGGTGTTCTTGCGTGTTTCAAAACGTTGCTTGAAGAACCAACACCGAAAGAGCCAAAGAGGTATCTTTGGCTGCTTAAAATAGCCTCTTGATGAAATGTTTCATTGACTATAGATGGTCTATTTTGGATTATAGTATGTTTATATTATTTAAGGAGACACCAAAATCATAAATTTTATAAAAGTGAAGGATTTAATATTTTTATTTTATTTTAAAATAAGATGAGTAAAATTGTGGATTTAAAAAAAAGAGAAATAAAATTATATTTAATATTTTTTTATATTATTAATCTTAGACTTTATGCGCCCATTATTCTAGTTTTCTTTATGTAAAACATCAATGAAAAATAAAATGAAAATGAGTAAATAAATAACATTTTACAAAATTAAGAATTACCATAGTTTTTAATATATGAATCTCAAGGACTAATTTAGGAGTTCACTTCATCACTTGCACTTATATTCTGCTTGAGATTATGAATTAATACTTCCTGAATTGGCTTTCTAATTTGTATAGATCATACATATGATTGATTTTTAAGTTGGGATAAAGACTCAATTGTATATGATAAAAGATGAAACTATTGAATGCTAGGAGCACAAGAAATATATATAATTCAACTTACCTGTTGGGTCAAACTCGTCTATGCTCAAACAAATTGGACAGATTCACTTAATTATAATCAAATTCCCTTTAGAAAGCATTCATGGAGTGTCAAATGAGTTTATTTAACTTGCATGATAAACACCCACATACACATATTTATGTATATATAACTGACAATTGATTTTGAAAGTGTGGAATTTAAGTTGAGGACTTGGTGAGCTCTTGTTCAAGTGCCTTGTGAAGCCAGGCCTCAGCATCTTCCATGACCCCAAGGCTAAGCCTCACCATAAGGATGCAAAACTCAGTTTCATTGAGCTTCCCATCCCCATCAAGATCTCCCTGTCTAACCATGGTTTCTGCTTCCTCTTTGCTCATCTTATCCATACCCAACATAGCTGAATTCCTCATAAGACTCTCACCAGTGATCAAACCCGTTTCTGGGTTAGTCAGAAGCTTGAAACCCCCACACAACTCAGACACAAAGGTCTCCACATCCAACTTCTTTGCCATCACAGGTAGCAAGTCCTCGAAGTCTTCTACTTCCACCGTGATTTCTTTTGTCGATCGGTTGTTTTTCATTGTTTTTGGAGAAGAAAGGAATCCTTATTTCTTTTAATTGTGGAACATGGAAACAAAGGTGGAAGAAGAAAGTGACATTAGTAGACTTGTTGTATATAGTGATGACCAATTAATGAGAATTAGGTGGGTGGATAAATGACCTTTCAAAAAATGAAAAATCAAAGTGAGAGATATTCAAACACATAACCTCTCCTTCAACCACCAAGTAGATTTCAATTGAGTGAGAGATATGCTCCAAAAACAAAAAGGGTTAAATTTTAAACGTTAAAAAGACAAATTAAAAAAATTGAAATAGTTAGATAAAATAATTTTCCCTTCAAAACAAGTCCAGCATTATTTGCAAACGCTTCTAGATATCACACTACCACTTAAAAAAGTTGCCCATTTCTACCATGGACCAGTCGGTTAGGTGGTCCATTTTGGACCAGATTTTAATGTTCGTCTGATTTAATACTATAATAGTCAACGTTCAAGATTTCTTACAAGTAACTGTCTATAGCAGTGAAAACTGAAAAGTAATTTTAGTTAAATGATTATTTTATAAGAATATGATGAATTTTACTCATTTACCCTTTTCTTATATTAGTGATTGAAGTACTTTTGCTCATTATTGACGGTTTATGGTTTAGTTCGTAAGTCTCCACCGTCGTCAATGGCCAACATGGTCTCTACCGTCGCACCGTACAACCGCGCAAAAGCGTTGAAAGAGTTAGACAAAACCAAGATCATAGTTGGTCTCCACCATCTTCCCTTTATTCGCACACGTATCCGCAAAAGAAATTCCCACGGTTGATCTCGCCACAGAGCAAGGATCGCCACTGCCATGGAGGACCAAATCCGGTAGCAGGCGCGGCGAGCACGGGGGGGGGGGGGGGGGGGTCCTTTGGCCTCATTGCCATTAGTGTTCAATCTACAGTAGAGAATTATCCCCCGTCCTCTCAATCTCAAGGGGAGGTCCTAGATCTGAATCTGCCTTTTAGATTTTAGTTTTACATTCCTTTGTAAACGTGTACAGCAGTAGTATTTCATATAGAGTTTGAGTAAAGAAGCTCTCAAATGCACTTTTAGTCTTGTATTCAAATAGGATCTCAACCACCGTTTCAAACAAGATCTTCGACCTTTGCTGTCGCATGACTCACCTTCAAAAACCCAAGTCTACACTCTCCCTGTCACGGATGGACACCCTTTCTTTTTCTTTCATTCACTAACTGTTAAACTTTTCTTGACTAAGACCAAAAAGGTCATTTCCCACTTAAGAAAATATCCATTGCACAAAAATAAAAAATAAAAAGGTTACCTGCACAACCTAGTAAAACAGGTTCTATCGCATGGTTCATTCTGGACCATTTCTGAAGCACCGTGCATTTTTCTTTCTATCTCTTGTAAAGAATATGATTGTCATTGAGCATGCATGGGGAATTAGGAAAAACAAACACACGATCACTAACTTAATATAAGGAAAATGAATTGTCTTTGTTTAGAAATGGCATGCCATTGTCATACGTCAGGGTCGCTCCAATTTTAATCAGTTTACTTTGCCAAATAAACTATGATCATAATACATAATTCCTTAATAGCATTAGAATTATGAAGGTGTCGTGGTGTAGCTGGTTATCACGTTAGTCTAACACACTAAAGTTTTCCGATTCGAATCCTGGCTACGCCATCTATCATTTTAGGTTATTTTGGTGACATTTTGCTTGAGTCGTTTTGGTCTTGATCCTTATTGTTCAGTTGTTTTTGTTATTTTGTTAATTAAAATTGATCTTGGTCGTCTTGTCTCGATGGAGAGGGAGAGGGGTAAGAGGTGGAGGAAGGTGAAACAGAAGGAGGACTTGGCATCCCTCCTACGGAAATCATGGTACCATCTGAGGTTGTCGGTGCGAGACCCGTGTCGGGTTCCAACGTGGGATGCCATTGTGCTCACCGCCGCTAGCCCCGAACAAGCTCAGTTGTACAACTGGCAGCTGGAGCGGGCCAAGCGCATGGGTCGGATCTCTTCCTCCACAGTTACCGTCGCCGTCCCCGACCCCCTCGGCCAAAGGATCGGATCCGGCGCCGCCACTCTCAATGCCATCCACGCCCTCTCTCGCTGCATTAATCATGGAAGTGAAATTGATTTTTCTTTTTTGGCCAAGAAGCATATACTGTTGCTGCATGCTGGAGGTGATTCCAAACGGGTTCCGTGGGCAAATCCTATGGGGAAAGTGTTTCTGCCGCTTCCTTATTTGGCTTCAGATGATACTGATGGCCCCGTTCCCCTCCTCTTCGACCATATACTTGCTATTGCTTCTTGTGCAAGACAATCTTTTGGAAATCAAGGTTTTTCATTTGAAAACTTTTCTTCCTTTTAACTACGCATCCAACTTGTATCAGCCGACATGTTTTACTTTTCAATCTCCATCCTAATGCTTTATTTATGTATTTTTAAATTTGAAATGCTGATCAAATTTATTTATCCATATTGCTGACCTTTTCTCTGGTGTTAACTATGGCTGGCATTTGCTTACACAATTCTTTCAATGTTCACAGGTGGAATGCTAACCATGACTGGTGATGTACTCCCATGTTTTGATGCATCCCTTATGAATCTTCCTGCGGATACTTCTTGCATCATCACTGTTCCAATCACTCTTGATGTTGCTGCAAACCATGGAGTAATTGTTGCGGCTGAAACTGAGCATTCAACTCAAACTTATGAAGTCAGTTTAGTTGACAATCTCCTGCAGAAACCTTCTGTAGATGAGCTAGTTAAAAGTAAGGCAGTTTTAGCTGATGGTAGAACACTTCTTGATACTGGAATAATAGCAGTTAGAGGTAAGGCATGGTTGGAGCTTGTTACACTCGCATGTTCCTGCCAGCAAATGATTTCAGAGCTCCTGCAGAGCAAAAAAGAGGTATACTACATAGTTTGCTATGAAGATGTTTAGTTTTACAGATGGAAAAGAAAAGAGAATAAAGTAATGGATAAATTAATTCTTTGTTATGCTTTTGTATACAGGGATAGAAAACAAATGGAGAGATACAGAGTTTATTTGATTTTTGGAATATAATTATGGAGTTTTTTTTTTTGTGTTTTGCAACTTTTTGCACATTTCTGTTCTGCCAAACAAATCATAAATTTTTAAATGTTATGAATACACCAAGGAATCTTTCTATAAATTCCAGTGTCAATCATATCTTTGCCTAGCTTTGTCTGAGAGTTCCTAGAAGTTAGTATTTTTTAGTCTTCAACCGGGTATCTCTATAAGCAGACCTGAGACCCATTCCTTGGGCCAGGGTCTTGGTTAAATAAAACTTTTCCCAAAGTGGCGACTCAAGGATCCCAAAAGTTTGTTTTGTAAAATATCATTGTAAATTATACAAATGCAGTGTTGTCAAGAGATCTCTGTTTATGCCTTTAGGTAACAATATTTAGTGTTTCTTGGAAATATTGACTCAGGTCGGCAGGTCCTACTGCAGTTATTTGGTTCAGCTCCATACATATAATACTAGATTTTCTTTCCAATTTAACAAATAACACTTGTTGATTATTTATTTATATATTTTGTCCATTTAGATAGTTTGGTTATCCTACTTCTCCTTTCTAGCATGTTTACTACTCATTTTGTTAATATTTCTTCAAATCTGCAGTACATTACAATTGATAGAACTAATTTAGCGTTACTTAAATAGTTATGAAGTCTGCACAGTTGTTCCTACTGAAACATTTAGTGCTTTTATTCATTTGCAGAACCATGGAAGTATTTTATCTAAGAACAAATTATTTGTTGTGTAGATGAGTTTATATGAAGATCTGGTTGCTGCCTGGGTACCTGCAAAGCATGAGTGGCTGAGAAAGCGTCCTTTGGGTGAAGAACTAGTCAATAAATTGGGAAAGAGGAAGATGTTCAGCTACTGTGCTTGTATGTCAAGCCTAATTGCAATTTATCTGTATCTGCATTTCTCTTCATATCTATCTTTACTAAAACTTATTCTTCCGTATATTTGCCCGTTACAGACGACTTGTTGTTCTTGCATTTTGGGACCTCAAATGAAGTTTTAGATCACCTCAGTGGTGTTGGTTCAGAACTGGTTGGTAGAAGACATTTATGTTCTATTCCAGCAACCACTGCATCTGACATTACAGCATCTGCTATTATTATTTCTAGTAAAATTGCACCCGGTGTCTCAATTGGAGAAGATTCTCTCATATATGATTCATCCATTTGTGGTGGAATACATATTGGCTCCTTATGTATAGTGGTTGGTGTGAATATCTCTCTAGACAACTTTTTAAGTGTTGAAAATTCAATCAAGTTCATGCTTCCAGATCGCCATTGTCTTTGGGAGGTTCCCTTGATTGGAAATAGGGAGCGAGTCCTAGTATACTGTGGCCTTCATGATAACCCCAAAAGTTCACTTTCTAAAGATGGTACATTTTGTGGGAAACCTTGGAAGAAAATTTTACATGATTTGGGTATTCAAGAAAGTGATTTATGGGGCTCCTCAGACCCTGATGAAAAGTATTTATGGAATTCCAAAATTTTCCCCATACTTCCTTATGCCCAAATGATCAAGGTAGCAATGTGGTTGATGGGCTTAGCCAATGAAAAAAGTGAATCCATGCTTCCTTTATGGAAATATTCCCAGCGCATCAGTTTGGAGGAATTGCATAGATCAATTGATTTTTCAACAATATGTATAGATTCTAGTAATCATCAAGCTGATCTTGCAGCAGGAATTGCAAAAGCTTGCATTAGCTATGGAATGCTGGGGCGCAATTTGTCACAGTTATGCGAAGAAATTCTTCAAAAGGAGGGTCCTGGAGTTGAGATATGTAAGGAATTCCTAGCTATGTGTCCAATAGTCCGGAAGCAAAACTCTAATATACTTCCCCAAAGCCGGGCATACCAGGTGGAAGTTGATCTTCTTCGTGCTTGCAACGATGAAGGAACAGCATGCGAGTTGGAGCACAAAGTTTGGGCTGCTGTGGCTGATGAAACCGCGTCAGCAGTAAGATATGGCTTCAAAGGTATAGGCTATAATCATACCCCAAGATGCCATACTCATAAAACAAATTTGCAAAAATTTAGTGCTTCTTGCATTCAATTTTTTGACGGGAGAACAAAGAGGGTGAGCCCTGACACAGTGGTAAAGTTGATGACTTGACTTTTGCTCAAGTTAATAGAGAAAATAAATATGATTCATTTAGTGATTTTTGGTTCAACATAGGATAAGATGTCTACAGAAATACTTATGGGAATGCGATATTAAATAATATATTCTGAGTAAGGATCATTTGCTTTCTACAGTTAGGTTTAACTTTTAACTTTTAAGGCATAATGAATTGCACATTAGGATAATTAGTATAAAACTATAAGCTATCTACATCAACATCACATTTAACCCAAGTTAATTGGGGTCAATGAAAACTATAAGCTACCTGTTAGTATCAAAATAATGAATGAAAATCTAAAGTGTGGTTACTATTTTAAAGAAATTAATATAATGGTTGAACTATTGAATACCCAAATTTTCTATGGAAGATAAACTAGTGAAATGTTAGAAATAGCATCTATGTGCAATTAATGGTGGGTAATATTAATTTCTCAGAGTATTATCTCTGTTTATTACCTCTCAAAATACAGGAATCGAGAATATTATATCTATAAGAATAAGAATAAGAGTGATAATACAATTCAGGATAATTTGACACCAAAAGAGTGGTTACAACTTCTTAAGTGGGTTTTTTCATTAATTGTATTACCATATTCTCTATCCCTGTATATGAAATTATGAATAACGAGACCATTCTTCATTCATGCGATAAATTAGAAAAGCAAATTTTCCGAGGCTGAAACCTGTTCTTTTTTGTTTTCCCTGTAGAACATTTATCAGAGTCTCCTGGTAGCCTTTCCTGTCAGGAGTTCCAGAATAACCATCATGATAACTGCACTCATCTACCTTTCCATCCTAGAAGGGTAAAAGTAGAATTACCAGTTCGTGTAGATTTTGTTGGGGGTTGGAGTGATACCCCTCCATGGAGCATCGAACGTGCTGGATGTGTTTTGAATATGGCAATAAGCTTGGAAGGTTCTCAGCCAATTGGCACCATCATAGAGACAACTAAAACAGAAGGAATATTATTTACTGATGATGCAAAGAACCAATTATTTGTTGAAGATTATACGTCTATTTGTGCACCATTTGATGGAGATGATCCATTTCGGCTGGTCAAATCTGCATTACTCGTGACTGGAATTATTCATGATAACATTCTTGTAGATATGGGCATGCACATCAAAACATGGGCCAATGTCCCCCGGGGCAGTGGATTGGGTACTTCTAGTATCTTGGCTGCTGCAGTGGTGAAAGGGCTTCTCCAAGTAATTGATGGGGATGATAGCACTGAGAACGTTGCTAGACTTGTTTTAGTGTTAGAACAACTTATGGGTACAGGAGGTGGCTGGCAGGACCAAATAGGGGGTTTGTACCCAGGGATTAAATGTACTTCAAGCTTTCCTGGAATTCCACTGCGGCTTCAAGTTGTACCTCTGTTGGCTTCACCTCAGTTGATTTCCAAGTTGCAGCAACGGCTTCTTGTGGTATTTACTGGTCAAGTAAGTATCAGTTTCTTATATAAATATAGATTTTGTATTGTTACACTGAGAGAGACTCTTTTTAGTGTTAACTGTCTTCTTAAAATTAACTAAAACCATAAGTGTATGTTTGGATTGAAGTTAGAAATATTGTGTGCACATTCCAATGCAAATCCAACGGATAAAAGTAAAATGAAAGTAAAAACAAGGACCTGATCTTTTGGTAAAATCACTTTTGCCTCAAAAGTACTTTTTCACCTAAAAACAAAACATGCACTGTACTAGTGTGTTGATCTGGCAAATAATGATCTTTGGGTAACTGTTTCTGTTAGAAAGTTTTTGTTGATAGCATACAATAAAACTATTTGTATGTGGGTTTTATCAAATTTACTTCATAGATTAGAGTGGTAAGGCTGTTATATCTGTTTTGCCACCGTTGTCTATTAGCCCCCTGAGATTTTTTAACCCTTTTTTGTACGTTATATCATATGTATAGAAACCTTTTTCTTTTCGATGTATTGGAGCAAAATAGTGAGGAAAGGTAACACTACTTTATGGGACAACTAACACTAGTTTTCCCAACTAAAATTCAGGAGACAATATGCTTCTTTTTGTTTCATATTTATATAATGTACAAATTTGATTTGGTTTTGTAATTTTGTAGCTATTGCTGCACTACATTTACTTCAACCACTTTCACAAATTAACTATTGATTTTGGTTGTACATTGAACTGTGTTGTAGGTTCGACTTGCACACAAGGTGCTGCAGAAGGTGGTTGTTAGATATCTTCGCCGTGATAACCTTCTTGTATCGAGTATCAAGCGCCTTGTTGAACTGGCGAAGATTGGGAGAGAAGCTTTGATGAACTGTGACGTAGATGAACTTGGTGAGATCATGCTGGAGGCTTGGAGATTGCATCAGGAACTTGACCCTTACTGCAGCAACGAGTTTGTTGACAGACTATTTTCTTTTGCCACTCCTTACTGCTGTGGCTACAAGCTGGTTGGAGCTGGTGGTGGGGGCTTTGCTCTGTTACTTGCCAAAGATGCACAGCTTGCCAAGGAACTGAGACAGAGACTAGAAGATGACAAACATTTTGAAGTGAAAGTATATGATTGGCAGATATTCCTATAGTGTTAGAATGAATTGTATTGTTGTTGATCCAATTTATTTTTACCATTCTTTGTAATGTCTAACCCCATATATTGAATTGGGGTCCATTCACTTAAGAGAGATTATGTCTCTTAATGTAATCTTACTGAATAAGATCTGTTACTTTTAAGGACTTAATTATGTATATGATATATCTTATTTGTAATTTAAAACATTTAACTTATGATTTTATTTTTTACCTGAATTCGAAAAATTCTTTAATATACTAGATATTTGTTAAATTCATAGAAATTCTTAAAGTATCAATTCAGTAATGTGAAACACAAAAAATAGATATATGAATTTATAAAGAAGCAAAAGAACGATAAATGGAATAACACAGAAACAGGGACTTAGTTCTTTCTTTTAAAGAAAATAGATCTACGAATTTAGAAGTCACTTGATACTTCACTTTTGCCTGGATCTCGAGACCAAATCAGGAGTGAAAACAGAGTCATTAGTATCGTGTCTTTCCGAAGGCATATTCTGCCCTGAATTTTCAAATAATTAAAAATTAAAAATGTATACCGTGATTTTTTAATTGCTCGACCAAGAGATACATAGCAAAGCAGATATCCAATATCAACAACAATAAACTAAATTATGGGCAAAACAATATTGCTAGAGCTGTTATTAGACCCTTTGATGGTTATTGCAATTTGCAACCTATTTGACATAAAAATTAGCTATGACAACTTTGACAAGCCTGCTTGGAAGGATGCAAACTAACAAGAAATTTTGTCTCCGGGGAGGATCAAATTTTTCTTGCTTCTTCTCTGATGAGATGAATGGTCACTCTGCAAACGTGTCTTAAATTATTATGGCATTGTAAAAGTAAGAGTTATGATTTCTGATGATAACAGTTTGAAAATCCCTGCAAAATCACACTTGACATAAATAAATTAACCACTAATAGACATAATAAAAATTGAGCCCCATTATTTTCGTACACATGATTCTGCTGCACACCAAGAAAGAAGTGAGAGAGAACGTGATTTGTGATAATCATTTTCCATCTTTGCCACTTATTAATCTTTTAATTCATTATTTATTTTAAAAAAAATGTGATAACGTGAAAAAGAAGGGTGCGAAAAAGGATGAAAAGAGAGGAGGGGGTATCACTTGTTCATGTGGCAAAGAATCCAAAGTCCCATGGGTTGCTTTGCGGCAGAAACTTCTTTGGTTCTTCCTCTCCAACGTATTGCTCTTATATACATACCCACGTAAACTTTGAGAGTTTATTAGAACATACAGATATAAATCAAACTGCATAAAATATAATTTATAATAAACTTATAAATGATATTTTAATTATTAAATTATTAATATTTGTTGTTTATATATAGTATTTATATTAAAAGATTATAAATTTAAAGCATATATTAATTATTAAAACAATACTTATTTTTTTTCAATAACCTCTCTCTGTCTATTTATATGTAAAGTTATGAGTAAATTATATTGATACCACCTCCTGCAATTTCTTTGAAATTCACGTAATTATCCTATCTTTATTTTTATTTATTTGAAATACATTACACCTATACTGTTTATTAGTCAAGAAACACATTAAAACACATATTTTTGTTAGAAACTTTACTATAAAGGATTAATACTTATTTTCATTTCTGAAAGTGAGTAACATTGATAAATTTATTTCTAAAAATGTAAAAAATGAGATAAATTCGTTTCATCATTAACTTTCATTCGTTAACATTAGGGAATTCGCCTACGTGACAGGCAAGAACGAAAATATCATAAAAGTAGTACTCACGTGGATATAGATAAAGTTACTAATAAATACATCTCTAAATTTAACAACTTATTGATGTTTTTGTCCTTAAAAAATTTTGATTTTATTATTGCAAATATTTATTACAACGTATTATATTTATAACGTCAACTTATCATAGAGAAATCAAGACTCAAGAGGAGGCAATGCAAGGGTAGGTTCTCAAATAAAAAAAATCAGTTTGTCAAATCTTAAACGAATTATCCACAAGTAGAATAAAACAAACATGAGAGGTCTAACAATCATGACTACATTACTTTTATAGCTTTCCCAAGCTCAATTAATGATCACCTATATAATTATAATGTATTTGCAATAACAAAAGGTGAGACAAAATTAGAAACTTCTAAGTCTAATGTGTTGGTGGTGCATATATCTTGTTAGTGATGTCAACTAATTAAGTTTATATATTTGTGGATATATTTGTGAGAAAGTTGTATTTTTTAAGGACGAGAATGCCAGTAAGTTATTAAATTTAAATACGTATTTGTTAGTAATCTTAATCCTTATGTTCATGTGAGCATCAATTTCATAACATTTTCGTCACTACATGCCACATAGGCAAGTTCTTTAATGTTAACGGACGGAAGTTAATGATGAGACGAATTTGTCTCACTTTTTACACTTTTGAGAACTAAATTTTGTTTTTTTATCTTCCAGGAACAAACTTGTCAGTACCATATATTTTCAGGGACAAAAAATACTATTTATCTAAAAAATAAATGTGCATATCATATCAGTATAATTTGTTCTAAATCTATTAATATTGTAATAGTGTAAATTACATTATATATATATATATATATATACATATAGACACACACACAATTTAATCTCTCTATATATAATTTGTTAACATGGTATGTTTATTAAGTGTATATTTGAAAAGATTTTATAACGCAACTATAATACTCTATCACCATGTATGATGTAGAAGTAACACTCAAGAACTTCTACTTTTCTTTAAAATTGACATGAAAATGAGCAAGACATGGATCATAGACACGGATTCAAACATGCTATGAGACTATGTTTGACATGACTTTTGAGCTAACTTTTAGCTTTTTTTTTTATTAAATGCAAAAATTATTTGACTCAGTAAGTAGTTATTTTAGTAGTTTTTCATTAACTTCTAGCGATTTTTGAAATGTTACTTCAACTAACATCTTTTAAAACATTAATTTCTAGCTTTAAACTTTTTCTATTTTCTTCCACTTTTATCCTAAATATAATTTTTAATTTTTCTTATTAAATTTTTTAAATAAATAATGGTTTTATTTTTATTTTTTATTATTTGACACTTTTTAACTATTTGTATGACTAATTTTACCGAATATTTTTAATTTAATAAATTAGCTTTTTAATTACCAATTACTTTTCTAACTAATTTTATGAAAGATAGCATAACTTTTGCTCACATATTTTTAATGAGACAATATCAGATATTTTTTTTAGAAAAAACAATATTAGTTGAATCTAATAAAATTATTATGGGGGGTCAAATTTTTCCTCTTAATAGAATAAAATTATCTATCTTCTATCTACCCCAACTGCCCATGGATTATTCATCCAGTACGTGATAGTTTAATACCAAGGCCATACATCATTGTCCATCCCGAGTCAACTGTTAGGAGGAGATAGAATAAAAACAAATGGGTCATAATTGTTAATCACCATTTATCCATTCATGATGTTATCAATTTGTGCCACAAAAACAAACCTTTAGCATTTGGATTGGGTGAACGTTGTTGCCGATGGATTGCCACACACACATTCCAATTCCACACGCTGCTGTATCACGTTTGGTTTTCAGTTAATTTTCGGGAAAATAATAAAACAATATTCTTGCTGAGTGTGGGGCCAAGTCCAATGCAATAAGAAAAGTGGCACTCTTTCTTTTTTTCTGGTCTACAATGCTATGCAGCTTGGAGCGGTGTTACGGTGACAGAGTGAGAGTGAGAGTGAGAAATGGGTCTGCTTTCTAACAGAGTGGAGAGACATGAGATCAAGCCTGGTGATCACATCTACACTTACAGAGCCGTTTTCACCTATTCCCATCATGGTCTCTTTGTCTTTTTCTTCTCTAAACAAAATGATATTTCATTTTTTTCTTTCTAATTGTGGATTTAATTTATTTATTTGCAATGTGGCTTCTCTGATCTAGCATTCAGCAATTGGGTTTTCTGCATCGCTTCCTGCATTCTATATTTTTTTTGTTTTCCCCTATTTTTATTTTAAGAAAAAAAATTATGTGATGTGTTTGCAGAATTATTACGATTTAGGAAGTGGGTCGATAGTGATGTTGTTGTTGAAGGACCCCCGTCCCCCGCCACGGGGAATTCTTTTGTTTGCTTTGTCAATTCAATTTGGACTTTCGTGATTTGTAAGAAAAAAACTGTTCTTTTTTTACTTTCGATTCAATTTTTTTCTTCTCTTCTTTCAATGTATTTGTTTTCATGTGATGTTTGCTGGGTCCCGTGAAGCTTTTGTTTCTCTTACTCTTTGGTGTGTGGATTCGGACTCTATTTGTTTATACTAATGTTTTCTTTGGCACAATGAACAAATTGAGCTACGCTTTATGTTTAGGAGGCATTGCAGTAATTATGTAATTTTCAACATGGTGTCAAATTGGGAGTTTTCAGAGCAGAATATGTATGGGATTGGGCATATATAATGTATGCAATTTTATTATGAATTTATCTTTGTTGGACTAAGAGTTATCTACGATTCAATTGATAAAACCCTTTTCACCAATTTTTTTTTTTTTTTGATAAAACCTTAACTATTCTCTGTACATAGTTGTAATTTTCGGCAGAAATATTCATCTGATTATGTTTTTTAATCTGTACATTTATATGCAGAGGTAGAATGTAGGGTAATAGAAGAATTTTGTTCTCTTTTTCTTTGTTAAAGTGAGGTAGTAAAACTCTCCAGTAAACTAAGCTTTCATGCCGCTCAATCTGAATCAGCATTGTTTGTTTGTTTGAAAGTCAACATAAATGACCTGTGAGACTATACTTGAAATTATGAAATGATCATTTGCATATGTTGATATGGACTGATCGATGAGTCTAAAGCAAGTATCATTCATTTCACTTTAATTATTCTAATTTAGTTCCTCTGGGAGAGAATTTTTGTCATGGGTCAAATGCCGTGCCTCTGTCATGAAAGTAATAATGCTAATATACAAATCATCCTTACAATTTCTATAAAATATAAATAGGTATAGTTCAATGAAACCATATAGTGGTTTTGCCTTGGACAATGAATGTTCTGTTTCATGGGCCATGACTTAGCACCTGGAGGTGTGTTGATTGTGGCATGACAGCGTTAGAAGTACATGCCATTAATTGTCTTTTTATCCTCAGTTTCTTAACGTGTTGGTGGGTTAGCCTTGCCCATCATTATGGTCTTTTCTTTTCTTTTCCTTTTAATGCCAGTAGCTGTAATTGTTATATAGAAGATATGGTATCAATCTTTTCTGCAGTTTTTCACTTATTCAAGTTGATTTGGGCAAGATCTATGACATCTAACTAAAATTCAGAACGGCTTTAGAAAATCTTGTATATTGAATCAAGCTTAAATTTAAGTTAGATGAATCTAAATACCATGCAGGCATTTTTGTTGGGGGAAGCAAGGTTGTGCATTTCAGACCTGAAAGGAACTTAAAGTCAATGACTGAGACATCATCAAACTGGGATGATCCAACATCAAACCCATGTCCAACCTTTCCTGATTGTGGATTCAGACAGCCAAACTGTGGTGTAGTCCTTTCCTGCTTAGACTGCTTCCTTCGAAATGGGTCTCTTTACTGTTTTGAGTATGAGGTTTCACCATCTGTTTTCCTCAGCAGAATAAGGGGTGGCACATGCACTACTGCCTCAGCTGACCCACCAGAGACTGTTATTCATCGAGCAATGTATCTTCTTCAAAACGGCTTTGGTAATTATAATGTTTTTCAGAACAATTGTGAGGATTTTGCCTTGTACTGCAAAACTGGTCTTCTGATACAAGACAAGCAAGGGGTTGGAAGAAGTGGCCAAGCTTCTTCTGTTATTGGTGCTCCATTGGCTGCAATGATCACTTCTCCTCTCAAGTTGTTAATGCCAAGTCCTGTTGGTGTTGCTACTGTAACAGCAGGTATGTACTGCATGAGCAGATATGCAACTGACATTGGTGTCAGAAGTGATGTGATCAAGGTGCCAGTGGAAGACTTGGCTGTGAACCTTGGATGGACTTGTCAAGAGGAGGAGATAGCTGAACATGAAACTTTTGACAGACAGATTACTACCAGATGATTTAGCATTGCTCTTCATCCTCGCTATGCACATGAAACTGTTGCATGTGTCACTGGTAGTTATACACTAGTTCATAGCAGATATGTCATCATTCATGCTATATCTTTTGTAATTGGTGTCTAGTTATTCAAGTTGTGTATGAGATGAAAATGCAATAATATTATTACTTACAGTAGTAACTACAATGTGATGTATTCCTCTGAGACAAATTTTCTTCTGGTTGCCTATAATAATGCAACATCTACCTACTACAGTGATTGAACCATCTTGTTGTTTATCATAGAAGATCAAGTTGAATTCTATTTTGCTATATTTTTAATCATGCTTTTGACAAATTGTCTAAAGTGTTTGTCTACAATGAAGATATTAATGTTATGGCAACTGTAGTAATAAAGGTCGAACCTAAGTTTTTATGTATGTATGTTCAAATCTTACCACTCGCAAAATGTGACCACACATTCAATTATTCTCCTAGATATTTTCTAGTAGTCACTTTAGCCCTCTATAAAAATAAATGTAGTGGATTTTTTTTAAAATTTATTTGTTGGCAAAATAATTAGGTTATAATTTTTTTCTTTGAAGATTTAATATATTGACAATTTAAATGATGTGCTAATACAGTAACACAACGCTGAGGACTAAATTAATAGATTTTTTCTTCTTGATTTTAAGTGAGACTTACAAAAAAATTTAAAACTTCGAGCATCTCTAGTGGTAAATCCTAAATTGGAATTTTAGACAACTTTTTAATAACTTTTATAGTATTATAACAACATAGAATTGAAAATCTTTCAAGATTTTTCTCATTTTTTTCTTTAGTTGTAAATCTTATTTTGAGATCTTAAGGAGAGTAAAGAAAAAAATTATTATTTTTTGAATAATGTGTAGATCTTAAGAGTTCTTATACAAAAACACATTAATACATTCTTCATGTTAGAGATTTATTTATCTTTTTTATTGAGAGATCTAGTAAAAATCCGATCTTAAACTCAATTTTTACTTAACACTCTTAATATAATTCAACCTGCATAAAAAATATATATAGTTCAAAAGTAGTTATTATTTAAACAAAATTAATACATTTAATATAATTCATTCTAAAAATTAATACTTTTAATATTAATGACTTTGAAATAATAAATTCTACTAAAATCTAAGTGAAATAGTTTATTTTTAAGTCTTTACTGGGACTCAGTTTTAAAAATAAAAAGTTAGAAGAACACATTCAACTTAATCGGTAATGGTTAATTAATTCATCAGCGAACCACGACTAACATCCATATTTGGGCCGAGCCTAGAAATGCATTCCGGATCCGCAGTGTAATCTAAAAATAGTAAAATACAAAATTGCTTTGGTACTTCCTAGCTAAATATGCAATAATTCTAATGAGAACTTATATAACAATTCATACTATAAATTATAACATAATATTTTTTTTTCTATTTCTCTCTATCATATCATTCAATCATTCATCACATCTTAATATCTTATACTTCTTTTTTTCCTTCTTCTCATTATTGTATAATATTTAGTATACAAATAATATTTCTCAATTTTAATTATTTTTTATGCAACAATTCTAAATAACATTAATTTCAGTGTATTGGGATTAATTAAACGTTTTGAGCACTTCAAAGGGATATTTACACTTTTCAAGAAAAGAAACAAAAAAACGAAATTAAAATGTACTCTTTCCTGTCTCCAATATACTTATTAAAAAAGTTGGTTAGAATCATTGAATAATACCAATTTCATTTAAAATACAAGTTATTTTTTAAAATTAATTTTTATTGAAACTTAATATCAAGAATAATAAAAGAGATTCATTGAAAACAAAAACTTAATTAAATGATAAGTATTTTAGGAATAATTTCATTAAATAAGGTAAAATTAGTTAAATTTTACTTATATTTGAGACCAAGAAAAATGATTTTTTTTCACTGCCATAATATTAACATGAAGTATTTATTGTCATGAGTAATAGTTAATATCTGTTGAAAATCGTGAACACATATAAAATAAATATTTATCTTTAAACATAATCTATTCTATGAATTTTGTACATATCTAACGCCAACTCTCACAATTTTTGCCTCTCTAATTACTCTCTTTGACAGTTGGGTAAGGTTTTCTGTTTTCCCTCCTTGTTTTCTTCTACTTTTCTTGCAATAAATTACGTCAGTTTTAAAAATATGTTAACGTTTTCTTTTTGAGTTAGTTTAATTTATTAAACTGTGAAACATAAATTAGTGCGAGGATTTGATCTCCACAAATTGATTTTCTTTTTTTTTTTTCATTTTTGTTTTCCTTCTCTTATAAGGTCTATTATAACTTCTCTTTAGGGTAAAATTAAAAAAATATGTGAACAATGTAGAAAGAACATTTTGATTTTCAAAGATATTCGTACACTCCAAAAGGAGAAATCAGTAAGGAGACTATGGCACAATAAGAGACATACACGTTTACAAAGTTGCTTTGTCCTCCAATAGAACTTACTGGAAGTGAAAATCATAACTGATGATGGCGAAAAACTAATAGCTAATTAATCGACGACATGTGAAGGCATTGACATATGTGAGTGAAATGATTTCCACTTGACCGAAGGGAATGTTTGAGGGTCCCAGGCTACGAAATACCGAAAGAAGGTGGGGCCCTTGAGAATTTTCTTTATTCTATGCAAATTGTAATACTATAATAATTAAATTCAGCTAATGGATGACACGGGACATCATAGGTCATGGAATGAAGGATATGTCGTGAGTCTTCCTCCTAAAATAACCAGCAAGTGGTGCTTGTCCATTGTATTAGGTTAATTAGTGTTTGGTCGGGGCAGGTAATCAAGTTTTCAAGATTAATTTGCACAATTTGTTAAATAAACAAATGCATGCGTTAATTAACAAATGTAATTTGCAATTCAAGCTTGCATTGCTAGTGTATGTCACGTCCAGATCAGCTAAAATACTCCTTTTCAGTTTTGTTTTGATGTTATATTCTTCCGAATAATTCCACCAAGTGCTTTCATAGAAGAATCTCGGATGTGATCATTTAGATATCGAAGCTGACAAACCCACTAATTTTTGCATAGATCGACATAGAATTTTTTGTAATAGGAAAGAGCACACAAAGCACTCACAACCAATCCAATACATGTATAATTATGGTTACAAACTTGAATATCTGACTCTTTCCTTAATCATCAAATGTCATTTTGGACCAAAGCTTTGAAAGCATGCATACATCAATAAAGGTGATAGATATGTATCTACTCCTTGACAGAAGAATTCATGAATACAGGCCATTGCATTGCATGACTTGGACAAAAGCAGACCCTATATTCACCTCTTCTTCTCTCTCTCTAAACATATTAAAAACAACCAAGATGAGCTGTAAAATCCTCACATTGCTCGAATAGAAATGTAGTAATAATAATAATAATGTATACAAAATAGAGTAACCATGTGTATCCTATTGTTAGTGATCTGAACAACTTCAAGCGGATAGATAGAAACAGTGAAGAGAAAGAAAACAATGCAGGTTGATATATATGTTCTCCCAATATTTATTTTCTTTCCTTACCATGAAGATCCTTCACCAACCAGTCCAATATCCAGTTGAATTATTTCCTTGTTCTTTATTGTGTTCCACTTCAAGACCTGCAGAAAGGTGCTTGATGTCTCCAAAAGGGAACAAAAGTCTCCCTCCACCATTCTCTTGAACCCCATATGATCTATTTACAAATCCATCATCAACTGAAAAGCTAAGGTTTGGTTTAATTTCCTGCATGGGATAGCCAGTTGTATAAAGGGAATGATCTGAGCCTGACATCAAGGAATTAGGAGCATAAGGATTCAAACCCCTAGAAGCCATGCCAGACCGTAGTAGCTCCACTGCAGAAGAAGGGCTATGGCTATGGTGGTGACTATGATGACTAGTACTGTGATCACCACCAATTTCAAGTTTTGGCATCTCAACATATGGAGATATGCCATGATGATACTTGTCCATAGCTGCAGGAAAAGCCAGATTAAGGTCATGGACTCCTTGCATTTTAGGGTTTTGGGAAGAAATGGCTGAGACTGATGAGAGGCTAATTGGTGGATTCAAGTCAGGAACCTTTGATGAGGTGACCCTCTTGTTCTTCCTAGAGCCGCCTCCAACGGGAACGTTTCTCAGAGACCCTCCTTCTGTCCAATACCTTCTACAATTCTTGCAGAAGTATCTTGGCTGTGTGAGGCTGTAGTTGTTGTAATAACAGAACTTTGTGTTGGTTGAACTGCACCTTGGACAATTCAATTGCTCTTGTGGTCTTGCTTTCTTTTCTGTTACTGGCCTTGTGCATGAATTCGGACCTATATCTTCCATGGATCTCACTAGCTAATCCAACCCCAGAAGAGGCTATAATTACGTAATGTTCACATGTACGTGATAAGAATTCACACAGATAAAAATTAAAATTTCAAGACCATGCATGACTTGGTAATAATTAACTTCATTACGCGAACAGATTAAGGAGGTAAGTTACAAGACAGTCAAAACAAGAGGAACGAGTAAACTTAAAGAATCAACAATAATAACAAATCAATAATTAATCCTTTTCTTTTTCCTGCTATATATTTGATAATAATCATCACACGAGCAAGAAGGTAATTAAAGAGCAAAAGTTAAAGCTGTGGCAGTGCTTTTTGTGTTTAGGATCATGATCTTAAATTTTTTTGGTACAAAAGGAGAAGATAGGAGACCAATATACGGTGGAGTTTTCTACTATATTTGCCATGAATTAATATCATACATATCCTTGATATGGCTAGAAATTAAAACAAAGATACAAACAAATCTTAAATCTAGTGGAACTTCGTATTTGTGTCAGCTAAACAAACCAAACCAAACCTCAGAATGAACAGCTCGGAATTTGTGCATCAAAGAAAACACGAGAAAAAATCGAACACCACGTTTGCCCAGTGAGCGGTAGTAGCCATGAATATTTCGGAGAAGAAAAGACAGAATAAAGCAATAAAGATGGATATGAGAGAGAGAACTCACCTTGTTTGTCTGCAGCTGCTCTTTAGCGCAAGAAAGAATGTTTTAGTTCGTTTGTGGAATGGCTTTATCTGCTGGATTATTACTTTATGAATGATGCAAAGAAAAAAAGAAAGTTTGAGAAGAAATGTGTCAGTTTTGACTATACTTGCAATTCCTCTTAATTAATGATGTTTTTGCCTTTAGGACTCCCTCTATATTAATTAATTGTCTCCAAATGCCTTTTTATTTCCTATTACTAATTCCAATTTTATTTCTTTTTGTCTGCTTTTGTTCTGTGTGGTGGAATAATGAGTGTGTAGCTAGCTAGTGTGGACATGTGGGTGGATTTTCCTTTTTTAACCATGTAAACTCTTCACTAATGTTTCATTTTTCAAACCTTCTTTTTCTCTCTAATCAAGACCTTTCATTAGATGCGATTTTTTAGGTTCATGAGAGAGATTAATGTATTTGAATGCTTTGATTCATGTCTTTCTTTAATTATCAAAGATGCTTTTGCTGCAATTAATAAGCTTTCCCCGTGTTTTCAGCATTTTATATATATATATATATATATATATATATATATATATATATATATATAT
>CM023943.1:34101545-34117124 GCA_013407115.1 Glycine latifolia | reverse complement strand
GTGTGTGTGTGTGTGTATAGACACACACTAGGGCTTGCTTATAAAGCAATCAAACAAATTGGATTCGCTTTTCTTCTGGCTATAGTGATTCGTCGGCTTCTTTTTTCTTCAGTTTATTTATGTTATATATATACCTTGTAAACTGTTTGTGCTAGAAAGAACTTTTCAAATGCTTAATTTCATGGTGATTAACTAGACAACTTCTCTAGCCTGGCCAAAAAGCAAAAAAATGTGCTGAAACAGCAGTTCCGAACTTAGATTAACACCAAGCAATATATATAGGATGGCCATAAGTCCATATACTCCATAACAACCTAGCTAGAAAGGTGATACACGTGATGTAAGTTATAATTTATTAATTATAGATCTACTTAAATTTTATATTTAACTGCAGAGCCTGAATCCTTGTGTTTTCCTGGAAAAAATTAAACGAGAAATGAACTATTTTGTCAAAATGTCGATTTAGAAAAATAAACATAAGCAGGTAGCTAACGTAATATATCCTTAATTATTTATATTCTATTTTATACTCACCTAATGTATTTTTTTTTATCCTTCTTCCTTTTTATTACATTTATTATTTTTCTATTTCTTAATTTCTCTTATTAGGAAGGGTCTAATAAATAAGACATTATCATATTATTCAATGTAACATATATGTTTAGTCTACACTATGCATAAATTAAAACTATCGTATCATGCGGGCCGTTGGTGGAGTCCTAACATGATGGTAAATAAAACAATTTTAGGAATTCTATTTATCTTATTTTAATTTGTGCTAACTTTCTAAAAGAAATTGAAAAAAGAATACATGTATTTCCTTAAATGAATTAAACTGAACATGCCCAAAGAGTTTCGAAGTCTCTTGGAGGAAAATAATTCATTTTTGTCTGCACTCTACGCTTTATCAACTCCGGGTTCCCCACATCATGTCTTAGCCTCTCTTAGATATCTTTTGTAAACAACCATCCCTCTAAGATAAAGGAAAAGGTTTGATTTTTATTCACTGTTAATGTAAAAGTTTTACCCTATTAATTAATAAAATAATTATTACAAAATTTACAAATTTATATCTGGCAATGTTCGTACGTGATTAAATAATAATATAAAAATAATTTACACTACTAATGCATACAGTATTTATTTAAATAAAACACTAAATTTTAGTATTTATTGGAGAGAAGACAAAAGAAAGAGTAAATTTGTTTTTCATGGGACTCAATAAGAGCTTTTCCACCAAAATTACAAAATGGGGGAGGGGAGAGGAGATATTTTTATTTTTATTTTTTTATCACATAAAATTAAAAAATAGAGTAAATTTTATTTTATTTGATTAAATTTAATTTTTAATTAATATAAAATAAGTGTCAGGTTTTCCATCTAATATAAATCAATTGGAAATATATTTTTATTTATTTTATGTAAAGAATATATTAATATATTATATTTTAAGAGTATTTTCATTAATAAATATCCCATAATTTACCAAAATAATTATCCTAATTAAAAATTAATTTGACCATTTCTATTTGTCTTTCAAAAAATATATTTTAGTAAGTTACACCTTTAAAATTATTTTAATCATTCTAATTTATTAATATATTTCTTATAAAAACAAGTAAGGTTATAGTAACAAATTTATTATCCCACCACACGAACACATATATAAGAGACAATAGACAGATGACGCTTATAATATTACTTCAGAAAATCAAAATTATGGTCAATCTTAAGTGTAAACATGTTATTAAATATATGCAATGTGATATGAGTTCCTACCAAAAAAGGTGTACCACCCATGTTTTAGACACTCATTATATCCCGTACCTAACGAGTAACAACCACAATTAGATTAAATCTATGTTTGAAGGAAAAATATATTTAGACATCAATTATGCTATTTTACATTTAATATAGAGATAAAGAGAGATATGTATAAATATAATATGTGATATTATATGATAGAAAGAAAAAAAAATGAAAAATGTTGATAAAATATTTAAAATGATAGGATATTCAAATATGTGTGTGATTATAAATTATTTCTAAATTTCAAATACATTTAAGAATTAAGTTGTAATATCAGTTTTTTTCCACTAATTTATATATTTTAACTTGTCTCAGATATAAGAAAAAATATTTTTTTATTTTAAACATAAGAAAATTTCAAGTAATTTGTCTCATTTAATATTATTATTTCTAAATGCTCTTTATTTAATTAAAATTTTAGTTTCAAATTTTTTTTATTCATAATATTAAATTTCAATAAAGTGTAAATTAGAAGAAAAAATTAGTTTTTGATTGAGATTTGTGTAATTATATGTGATTAACTAATTTTTTTAATTAGTATGAGTTATTTTTTATTTTTTCATTTTATATTTGAGACCCGAAAAAAAGTATGTAAATATTACTTCCCCAATTAAAATATTATAGATCCTTGACTATGGTTGATGTTTGAATTATGATGAGAATTTATAGAGGGTACTATCAAAACTTATTTTTGGATAATGTACTTTAGTGTATCTTTTGCCCTTAACCTTAAGATGCTTTGGTTGGAAAAAAAAAAAAAAAACCTTAAGATGCTTTTGCGAGGGTCTAAATGATACCTTAAACATGCACTCAGCATAACATCAAATTACCTCACATTAAACAACTGTTAGATATATGCTACTATTTATAGTTTAGGATACTTATAATGATCTCATATATAATAAGAAAAATATATTTAAGATGTAATTCAAAGCTTATTGCTCGATAATAATTGGGCATATTAATGGTTACAGGGTAAAAAAACAGAATTATTTTACGTAATAAATCATTTTTCTATTTTTAATATGATAAATTATTTTCAAAATAATTAAGAATCTATATTTTTTTCACCTATTAATATACTATTAATGCATAAGTTAGAAAATTTGTTACAGTAATATTTTTAAACCATTTATTGAAATAAATTTCACTGAGCAATGCCAATATTTAAATTAAATTCATGCACACAAGACGTTATCATACTATGCGGATTCTTCAAATTTGGTTTGACAAATTTTAAGTGGGTACGTTTAAAGGACGTGTATCTGACCACCAAACCGTGTGAATTTGATGACTACATACATTTTCTGTGAAAAAGATTAATAAGAAAAACGCGCTCTACGGAACTTAAAACTTGAGGAAATGTGTGATTTCTATTTTGAATGTTTTGGAATTACACAATGTGCTTGAATAAGAATATATCTCTTATAAGGCGGTTACGAATTTGCTCACATTATTCTATAATTTTGAATCTGTTCTTCGTATACGTACTGTTTATGTGAAAACAATACGACGTATGAACTATAAATATCAAAAGTCAGAAAACAATAAATTATTTATTGATCGGTTTCATATAGCAAATTGCATGTGTAATAAAAAAAACTTCCGAATCACGGTGATATTTTACATTCTTCTTTTTTTGAAAGGTAGAAATCTTATTTCATTTCAGATATAAGAATAGGATAAGTATAATGAGGAACACAATCAAAACTATGATTGCTGGCATATAATTTTGACATCCTAACAAGTGTATGAGTGACATGATTAACTTGAGTACTCCTAATAAATTCACCACGGAATTAGATAAACTAGCGAAATTCTGTTTACACAAATTTATGTAGTCAATAACTCCAATTTTAGATACCTAAGTTCTACATCATCCAACTCTCCTTTTGTATCACTCACTTTTAGTCTTTTAGAATTTAATTAAAATGCATTCATCATTTAATCACAAATAATAATTTATGAAAAAATTATTAACTTTTATAGTAATTGTTTTAAAATTTCTTATTTATATTGTCTTTTTACTTTATGAACAATATTAAATTTACACCAACCATATACATCTATATGTTAAACTGTTCTTTATTATATCATTAATTACACTTATAAATATCTTCACTAATTTTTTCGTGTATCTCACTTTTTCTTTGAGGATGACTATACCATATAAGGAAATATGTCTAAACATAATTTATGTATAATTGTATTATAAATTTTAGCAAGAACTGAAGAACATATATATTGAGAGTTTCATACCTTCTATACTATATATATATCCAGAGTTTCTTGCGAATCTTACCTCATATATACTAATACAAAGAAAAAACCATCAGCCACTGCCGCATATCCTAATTAATGTTCTATTTTATGCAGTATGGCCAACTTTTTTCTTCTTTTATTTATTTATTTAGCGTTTCTACTTTAGCCTCTCTCTTTTTTTCTCTCTCTTTCTCTCTATGCAGAGACCACAAAAATAAGAAAGTGATACAAATGTAAACAATATATTACATTTAGGTTAATAAATATATTTTACGATAAAAATTGATAGAATCCCTGCATTTTAACTTGATCAATCTGGTCTTGAATTGACCTTAAAAGAAAACAATGGTTTTTATCTTTCATGCAGATAATTTTCATCATGAAAAAGACAAAAATCACTACTATTGTTTATAAAGTTTAGAAATTAAATTGATTAAAGTTGAAGTTTTGAACTAAAATAAAGTTTCATGCAAAATACAGGGCTGTTATTCTACCCCCCGCCACCCCCCCCCCGCGCCCTCCTTTACTCAAACCTGATATTTTACCCTAACATGTATAAATAACAGTTTTTTTATCAGGTATAGTTTTAACACAAATTCGTAAATTTTCCCTTATATTTTAATTTTTGATCCATTTTTTCAATGGAATGTACAACCGTTTTGAGACAAATTGTTTTAGAAGTATAACTTCTTTTTTTTTATCGAGGGTGAAACACAAATTCATAGTGTGTTGTTTTACATAAACATCCTGTAGAGTGTAGATAAGAAATTTAGGATTTATATTTTAGTAAAGCCATACTGAATTTTTAATTAATTACATAATTAGAGAAATCTATCAAATCGTTCCATAATTATGATAGAAGAAATTTTGGATGAAACTTCCTTGCTGATATATGATATATACTGGTCTTGTAAGTTAATAATTCATATATAGCTTATTGTAAAGAAAATAATAAAAAAATATATTAAAATACATTAAAAATTATGATAAATATATTAATATTTTTAATAATTTTTAATTTAGTAACTAATATCTATTACTGGCTAATAATTAATTTCTATAATAATATATTGCAAAACACTGTTGATGTGTTACTCTTTGGGTCTTTCTTCATGATGGTCGAGAAAACTAATAATTTTGCATCCTAAAATCAGCTACAACGTTGCTTTATATGCTATGATTGTGTTTCTTCCTAATGCACGGCGATGGCATTATTGTGACAGAGAGAGATAATTCCAAAACAAAAGCAAAAGGAAAGATGATAGAAGTTTTCAATAGCCGACAAGATCGAGGCGACAGAAAGAGGCCAGAGCGGGTCCTGAATAATGCAGAACGAGATGGAGAAAAATAAAAGTATTAATTTTTAATAAAATCTTATTAAATAGTATATGATTAAAAGTCGATTTATACTAACTTAAGATTAGTATCTCAACTTCATTCCCCCGTGGGTTTCAATTTGAAGTTTTCGTTTGGGACCTAAGCGCCTTTCCTTCATAAAACAAATTAATATTTTTAATAAATTTATATAAATTATGAATTTTAATTTAAAATTAAGTTATAATTATATATTGTTACAGTTATTAGCATCACATTTTATAAAAAATATAATTAATATACATATTCATAATATGCATTATCTTAATTTTTATGCACATTAAGAAAGAACTATTAAATAATTTTATATTAATTCAAAATATTATAAAAAAATATATGATATAAAGTATAAACTTTAGTTAATAAATAAATTTCAAAATAAATTTATCGAATAAAATATGCAAAAGTGACTTGACTTGATGACTTTTTTTAAGAGACTTGATGACTTCTAAATATATTAGACTAATATAATATCTGAGTTATGATGGGTGGAACGTGTGTGTCACTTCACTGTACCACGGAATCTTAGTCACTATTTTGATTTGGATTAATGCGTGATCCCTCTCCCTTGATGCTGAGGATTTATTTAATTCCTGATAGTATTTTACAAGTTTTGTTGGTAATTTGGCACAGTAGACGACGATAAGATTATTTATAAAGTTTTATAATGTCACAAATTGTATTCCTCTAAATATTGTTTTTTAATTTTGCTTCCCAATTTATAAAATATCGAGAATTTTATTTCATGTAGAAAAATTGTCACAATTAAAATATTTCATCATTTTTTTCTTTTAAACCGTTATAATTAAGAATTTTTTTAATTAAATGTGACAGTTTTTTTACATGAGAACGAAATTTGTAATGTTTTGTAAATTAAGAGATAAAGTTCATGAAAAGAATTTCTTGAGGACAAAATTTGCAATATTGTAAAACTTTGAAAACAAAAAGTAAAATTAAGCTTAAAAAATTATATAAAGATTAAAGTGATTGTTTTTTAAATTTAGGAAATTAAATTGAAACAATTTTCTTCTTTGTAGAGTGTAATGATGCCATAATCTAATAATATAGGAAAAGAATAATATATTTTTAGCTCAAATTAACAAATCGACAACTTTTGTTGTTTGCAATTTTAATTATATATTTCAATAACAATATTTGAAACGTAACATTTTGTGTAAACTATCCGAACTTCTCTAGTCTTTGATTCCTTATTCTCTTTCACAAATACTACATTGGATGCTACTGCAACTAGCTTGTTTCCAAAGTCTACAGTTTTTTGCCTCACTAAGCACGACTAGGTTATCCAACATGTTACAACTTACGTGTATCACTTCCGAATTTTATTCCCTCATAAAGTCCTTATTGTAATGGGATTTTGCCATTATCAATTGATTAAGGACATATTACGTATTGAATTTCCGATAAGAAATTATTGGTGTTGATATTATTTTTCAGCAACAAAATAGTTATATTAAAATAAAAGAGGCATCAGAAATGTCATAGTCACATACAAATCATAACTGTACCAGAAACTCCAATACCGACAGGCGACAGCAAGTCAAGTTGAGATGGTTATGTGTTGATATATTATTCTTGGCCCGACAAAGCTTGGGCTTTTCCTTGGACTGGGTTTGATTAATTGAATTTTTCGTTCAACGAAAACAACCAACCCAACATACACTAGGCCCAACAGAAAGCCTACCATAGAGAAATAAAATAATGACAAAGATACAGAAATAAACAAACAAGGCATGCTTACTAGCTAGTTACTATTTTTCATTTTTTTAACTACTAAAAAGTATTATATGTTTTCTATTATATGGTGAAACTTATTATACATTTGAGTTTTATATTAATTGTCTAGGATATGAATATTCATGGAATTTTAAAAGAAATTACCATTTCTATATTACATATACATTAAAACCACATAGTATATATAATTATTTACATATTTAGCAACAAAAATTAGCTTTATATTAAATTTAATTTATTTAAATTAATTATAAAAAATTTACTTTTAACAGATTTACTCCAGAATATAATGATGAATATATTTTTTTGTATAATTTAAATGTTGAGTATAAATATTGCGTATAAAAACATATAAATTTAAATATTATAAATAATATAGAATTTTGAGTAACTTTCTTATTTCTGTGGTAAAATGATTAAATGTATTATATATACTGAAATTTAATTGTTATTGTAATTTTGAAATATGAATTGATAAAATAATTAAATCATTTTACAATTATATTCTAAATAAAAACAAATTGATATTTTCATAATATTTTGAGTTTATGGACAATACTTTCATTTGAATAATGTAAATTATAAAAACAGTCAAATTAAAAAATTATAAAAATAAAATACTTTGAATAATGAGAATTGTAATAACAATTATAAACCCTAAACTTCAAGTTTAACAAATATAATACATGAATGATGAATGGATGTTAAAAAGAAAGAAATGTATAAGACTGGTATAAAAGAAAATACATGCACATGAGTAGTGAAAAAATTTCAAATTTAATATGGACTTGGTAGTATATACACAAAGGTTTTCCCGAAGAACTCGATACTTGGCAAAACTTTTCATTATATGGTTTTCAAGTGTGTCCGTGTTATATCAAAAACATTATCATGCCTATTAGAACTTGAATAATTAAATAAATATTTTCACAGGAAAATGTTCAATCGTAAGAAAGATACGTATAATTAAACACGATGGAATAAAAAAAATAAGTTAAAATATAATTGATTTATAATAAAAAAAATTGTGAATATTTAAAATAATTTCCAATATTTAAATTTTAAAAAGTTCTAAAAAAATGGCACGTGTGTTATTCTTCTAGGGAAGAGTAGAATATTAAGATATTAAATTACCATCAAAAGAGTGTAATTTAATTTAATATGCAGAAATAAATAATTTTCAAAAAGAAAACACCATAAATAAAAATAGGATTAAAAAGTGTAAACAATAAGAGCAGCCCTCAGAGAGTTCTTCCGCTGAAGTCCCGTGACTAAAGATTCCCTTGATACGTAAAGCAGCTTCTTGCTAGAAAATGGTTTCCAGATGTTTAAATTGCCCGTTCAATGGACGTAGCTATCCATGATCCCATTGGTAATTAAGGAATAAAAAACGATGCTACAGTCTACAGAAGTATTTAGTCATGTATATACTATATATCCTTTGAAAAACCCAAGACCATATGCAGCAAAGAATTAATAGAATAATCAAGCATGTACGTACAAATTAAACATCTTATGCATAAAAATGACCGTATATGAAGTATGAACAGCTCAAGTCTTATACAAAACGGAGCTTATTTTATTTCATATGCAGTACAAAACTTCTTACTTCTAATTGTCTAAATAGTCAAGAATTAAGATCATTCTATTTTGTTTTCTGATATATTCTAGTTATTTGTATGTGTTATATATTTTTCGGAGGTTTATAAACTATTACTGTACGTATAATGAAGTTGATTCCACATGCATGTGTCTTGTAAATTTTTAAGGAAAAAAACTGAGAAAAATTGATGGTCATGTGACTGAGTACAGTTATGGATGTGTTCAAGCTTGAGTGAATATGGCGTATGCGTGGTCATTTGCCTAAGAAAACTAATGATCACATAGTAACCCAGAATGCCTGGTGTAGCACGTATGATAGACTCATTTATCACGAGCACACGGTACCTGCAAATGATTAAGTAAAGAACTCCCATGTGTGTCTTGTCGGAAGAGCTTAAACGGTAAGAAGAAAATATATCATTTTTTATTTATTTTATACACAGGAAGTTTGTGTCATTGGTGTATCTCTTTGGAGTACTCCTAGTACGTACTCTTGCTGGTAATAAAATATACTTCATTTCTGAAGGCTATTCGATTGCACGTCAACAACGAATCAATCACGGTGTATGATGTACCATCCCACTACAAAAAAAATTGAAATTTTCGACGGATTATATCTGTCGCTAAAAGCAAAAATCTGTTAATAACATAAAATTTTTGACGAACAAAAATTCATCAGTAAAATGATCGTAGGAAAATTCAATCGACAGATTTTTTGTTCCGATATCAAAAATTCCATCGATAATTTCTCAGATCATCATAAAAAATTATTGATGAAAAAATCCGTCAGAAATTACCTAATAGACAATTCTTTCAATACATATATATTCATTCACATGTTCACTAATTCAACTACCAACAATTAATAACCAAGAGTTAGTAGCATATCACAAAAAATTAAGTCATCAAAATTACTACCAAAGTCACATAAAATAAAAATTTAGTTAATTTTCCTCCTTCCAATTATTCTTGTCATGTTACCTTGGAAAATTAAAGATAATTCACTATATATGCTTAATTGAGAATTTATCTAGACATGGACACATCAGAGACGATTTCTAACACAGAACCAATGAATGAGCATTATTGTAACTAGTGTTTCGAAATTTGGCTCAATTGGAATAGATAACTTCAATGAAAGAACATGTATAGATGTTGTAAAAATAATAAGATATAGATGGCTTAACAACATATTTGGAACATGTCGGCCTAATATAATTTTAAACTCTTATGAATATAAGTCACATATGAAGCCAAATCCTAGTTACCCAAACCGAAATTAAAATAGACTTTTAATAAATAAATAAGTGGTGTACCTAGATGGTGGATACTGAAATGAACTCCCTACTAAATGTGATGTATTCATGTTCATTGTCTAACACAGAAGGGAGAAAAAAAATAAATTGCGGAACAGATAAGAACAAATCATTAATCAACTAACTCAATGCCTCAATGAATTATTTACCTGCATGAGTTTCTTTAACTCTTGCTGACCACCCATGGGCATTGCACCAGACATTGGGAAGCTAGCAGCAGGCCAACTTTTAAAAATGCCATGATAGCTGCTTTTATTCATTAATCAACTAACTTAATGTCTCAATGAATATATTCAATGATTGAAAGCAAAAAATCATCTTCACTAGGTGCACATAATAAGAAACATACACTTCTAACTATTTGCCTTATCTTTTCTCATTTCTATATAGGACCAAAAATAGAAATTCAAATATAATGAGAAGACCATATAACTTATGCATAATAATAGATTTCAAAATAACCACATGGTCATGATCATTTAGATTCCCTTACATTGAATGAATGCAATCTGCTCTAAGAGCCAGGTGTCCAAAGTTGTAGAGTGAACCTCAAGATAAGGTACCAAGGAAGCATATAAATAAATAATACTTGAACTAGCAAGTTGAAATTTAGAATCAGCCTTTAGTTAATATCAATATTTATAGACTAAGGAGTAAAAAGCCAATTGTCAGGACCTAGGACTAAGAGCCATGTTACAGGTGTTCCTATATGAAATTGAGTCAACATTGATAATTGAAATTAATCGAAGTCATAACGAAACATTTTTTCAACCAGATAAATTATCAGCTTGGCAGTCTTCAAGGCCACAGTAAAAGGGTCTGTGCATGTCTATATGCTTTTGAAGGGTACTTTATTTTGAAACCTTGTTTTTTTCTATTAAGAGAAAGAGAAACAAATTTACAGCCCCAAGCTGTATCATTATTATTGCATCATACATATAAAATTCTTAAATTGTCAATACAAACTCTATAGTACTAGTCCTTGTGTGGTTGGTTAAAAAGCACTAAAAAGGCTGATGAATTTACCTTAGGATTAAAGGTGAGTGCAACCTTGATCTCCCCACAGTACTTCTAGTCCTTCACAACATTGTAAGAAGTTTCTGGAATGCTCCCCATAGCAAACACTGGTTCCAGAATTCTGCATATAAGTTAGAAACGTTTACCCTTTGTTTTTCAAAAGCCCTAAAAAGGGGGTTTCTTTTATGGAAGTCAAAGATATATATTAAAAAAGGTTTTTTTAATCATTAATGATTTAACTGCTTCACACGAGTTGAGAGCGCAAATCACAAATTTAATGTAGTACATGTGCAAAAAACCACATACATGATCCTAAATCAAACACACTAGTTTCTATTTTCAAAAGCAATTTTTTCCTTGTTTAAATACATCAAAGATGTGTGGTATGTTACTAGCATTTCCTCTAACACTTTTTCTAACATTTATATTAAATAAATTTATTAAAAATTATAAAATTATGAATTAAAATTCGTTAAAACTTACTAAAAATTAAAAAATATTATGAGTGAATTTTATCAAAATAAGAAATAAGATGTGTAGTATGTTTTTCTTATGGTTGTCACATTATCAATGAATAATAACTAGGAACTAATTAAAATCATAAGAAATTTAAGAATCAAAACCATAAGAAAATATTTATAAGAATTATATATAAAACCATAAGACAAGTATATTAGCGTCAGCCATACCCATGATCACTCAAATTTTTATTTTTGATTTTTTATATTATAGAAGTAGAACACTAAAGAATCAGCTTTTTGTTTTCTTTTTCTTTTTCATTTCTTAATAGACATGATTTTTCCTAACTTATTTCTTTTTTATTATGATTTTTAATAATTTAATTTTTTACTTTATTTAATTAACATATATATTTAATTATCTATTTTAAGCTTATATATATATATATATATATATATATATATAAGGTAAAAACCGTTCATATATTTTTATTGTAAATTATATTCATATATTCAATAAATTATAAAAGTGAAGTGTGGTAATCAAGAAGGATAAAAAAAGTAAAAAAAAAATTAACAACTTTTTATACATTATATCATATGAGTACAAGAAGGTAACAATGCTAGCACACAGAATATATTATAATTAAAGTTTAATGATTATATATTTTTTATAACATTTTTTATGCTATTAACTAATTAAAAATTATTGTTGATATAATTTTTAATATAATTACTATAAAAGTTAATAAATTTATTGTATGTTATAATTTTTTATTTAATATCAGTGTAGAAATATTTTATAATATTAGTATATAGACTGTTTTTTTCTTATAATTAAGATTTCTCAAAAAAAAAAATGAACAATAAGATTTCTCAAAATATATTAGTAGACAGCTGCACAGGTAAGCATACATGACTAATCTTATACTGGAGGCATACCTATGACAAAAACAACACGACCTAAATAATTTAATGATAAACCTATGTTCAAACAATTTCCAAAATAAAATTAGATTGATTGGGATTAATTTTTGCCTAATGCCAAATTAGATCAGATCTAATTAATTTTCCCCCCCACTGCCTAGAAGAGCAGGTCAATTTGGCCTGATGCTAAATCGGGATGAAATTAAGTTGGGGACTCGCCATACGTGGTTTGAGAGGGGACCAAGCACATAGTGGTGGGGCCAGTTGCACCCCCTGCGTGTCCCTCGCTCTTTTTACCTTATGGAAGGGGGACCCAAACCAAAATCAAAAGATAATCAAAGTTGGTATTGGATTCAGTAATTTTTTAAGTAAGATTTTAACTTTAAATTTTATAAATAAAAACAATAATTAAGAGAACAAAATTCTAGTAATAATCAGATTTTTCGATTAAATTATTCCGTATCCAATAACATATGATTAAAACAAAAAAACAAAACCAAAAGATGTCTTGGCTTTCCTAACGATGTACCTGCCTGCACCAGATCCACGCCGTTCATCTCCCCGCGTTTCGTTTCTTTAAGTAAACGTCACATACTTCCACTTCCCTGCAACAGTTTTTTCCTTATCATCAACACATGCAAAACCACGTGTGACCGCAAAACGACACACTCTTTTAATTTTACCCCTCTCAATCTCATTATTAGTGGTACACTACATATGTATAAGTAGCTTTGTGTTGCATATAACCATTGTGGATCAGGTAACAATTTTCTGACTTTGGCATTAATATAATTTGTATGTCTATTTTTTGTGCTACGTTTTAGGATCGAACATATTTATATTAGACATCATTTTCTTAGAGATTATGCATAAATTAGTTTAATTGAACTTAAATTTTGTGATAATGAACATTTGGTTGCTAATATTTTCACAAAATCTCTAAGCTGTGAGAGATTTGAAAAATTAAGACTAGAGTTAGGGTTTCTTTTCCCCAATGATTGATTAGTTTAGAAAAGAATAGACATTTATGATATTTGTTGGACTATCTTGTTTCTCTCACTTCCATATTCACCTATCTCTGTTACATCGTTCACTTCATATACATTCATGTGTTATTAATTCTGAAGTGCATGTCTTGATATTGTAGTGAATTTGCTATGTCGTGAGGAATAATGTGCATGTGTGTTTTCTCTCTAAGGTAGGCAATCTAGAACTTGTATAATTGAAACTCAAAGCTCATTGTTTGAGATGTTTCATAAGTTTACTGAAAATGATATAGGTCATCTTTAATCATTTGAGCCTTTCAAGTTAACCGTTTCAGTATTTTATATCCCTAGTCACCCTATTTGAGCATTAACTCTGACTTTCATTGATAAATTACAATATGCAATCATTTGTGTTTTGATTAAAATATTCCTTTTAGGTGTGGGTATGCATAGTTTCTAAAGTAAGTGTCATGAAGTGTCTGGTTGAAAAATAAAAAGAAAAACGGGGAATGACAGTGAAGAAAAATCATCTTGATTAAAAAAAAACATGTTGAAAGTATTATGTGGAGAGAAAAGTAGGAAACTATGCATATTAGTAATATACTTATTTGTTTCCTATCTCACCTTATTCTTTGTTTGTTTCTTATTCACCTTGTACGTTTCAAGCTTATAAAGACTTATTGATTTGGTGGCTTATGAAATATTTCCACACTAAGAGTATAGAGCAGTCATGATGTGCAAGCTTATGTAAAGGCTGGAGAATAATAACATAGAGTGATCCTAAATATGAGCGAAAAGATAATTTATTGCAATGTTAAGGCATATGCTTTAGAATGTTAATTTCTTTGCAGCCTTTCATCTTTATCACTTTCTTGTTATTCATTGTTAGCTCTATTCATGTTGTTCTCCCCATGTATCCCTATTCCCGCTAAGGTTCATAACCATTCTCTCTATCATGCTTGTTTGTTTTAATCTTTTCAATGATGCCAAATGGGGGAAAGAGGTTTAAATGTCATGTTATGGTAGATTTTTGTGAGTTATTAATTCTAGTCATAGCTTAGCAAGGCTAGGGAATAGTTGAAAATCATTAGTAGATAAAGTTGAATATCATTCATTCATAGTGCATTCATAGTATATCTGTTCATTCAATTAGTACATGCCATTAATTATTTGTCATCGTCAAAAAGGGAGAAATTGTTGAATATTTGTTGAACCCCTAATGTATAAAAAGATTTATAAAGTTTTGATGATAACAAAGAATAAATGTCACATTATTAGATTTATTGCACTGATGATAATTTGATGATAATTATTTGATTATTTTATATTTTGAAGTTACTGATATTTTGGATTTATGAATATCAACATAATTGAGAAGATTATTTGAAAAATTCTGAAGATTAATGTCATTCAAGATGACATGGAATTAAGAAGATTTGTTTCTATTTATTTTTATTAAATTTTATGTAAGGAGATTAGAAGATTGATCTTGCCAAGATATTTGCCTTAAGATTGCATTGCATAATAAGATAAAATATTTTTTAAGATTACATTCAAAAATAGGATAAGATAATTTTAATATTGTATTAGAAAATAGGATAGAATAATTTTAAGATTGCATTGCATAATAAGATAAAATCTTTTTTTAAGATTGCATTAAAAAAATAGGATAGAATATTTTTTTAGATTGCATTGCATAATATAATAGAACATATCTTTAAGATTACATTGCATAATAAAGTAAAATATTTTTTAAGATTGCATTCAAAAATAAGATAAAATATTTTTTTAAGATTGCATTAAAAAATAGGATAGAATATTTTTTTAGATTGCATTGCATAATATAATAGAATATATCTTTAAGATTACATTGCATAATAAAGTAAAATATTTTTTAAGATTGCATTCAAAAATAAGATAAAATATTTTTTTTAAGATTGCATTAAAAAATAGGATAGAATATTTTTTTAGATTGCATTGCATAATATAATAGAATATATCTTTAAGATTACATTGCATAATAAAGTAAAATATTTTTTAAGATTGCATTCAAAAATAAGATAAAATATTTTT
>CM023943.1:34054840-34101535 GCA_013407115.1 Glycine latifolia | reverse complement strand
AAGATTGTATTGCATAATATAAAAAAAATATCTTTAAGATTGCATTGCATAATATGATAGAACATTTTTAGGATTATATTCAAAAATTGATTAAAATCATATGCTTAAATTAGTATAAATAGAAACATATTTTTGTATTTAGAGTATGCATTCCATTCCAAATAATATTAGAGCTTTAGAGAGTTTATGTTTGCATCATTGATAGAATTGTTGTAAGATCATATAGAAGGGTTTGACAAGTCTGATTCTTCAACTCTTCATCAGGATTTAAATGTACTTATTTGCTTAAAAGAACAAAAGCGTAAATGTAACAATTTTATTGTATTCTTCTTCTTGACTTTGGAAGATGTCACATTTGGAAAACTAGGATACCAATTTTGTCTCTGTTCTTGGTGAATTGAGACGTGCAACTTCTGATTGGGAAACAAGGATACCGGTTTGTCTCTATTATTGGTGAATTGAGACAAGAGCTTTTTGCTGGGAAACAAGGATACCAGCTGGGGTAATTGTTGCGTAAGGATAGACTAGGAAACTAGGAACTCTTGTACATAAAATTATCATAGTGAAGTTGTTCATTGGATTGATTATCCAATTTGTACACTGTGATTTTTTGTCCAATTGAATTTTTCACGTTAAAATTGATTATGTCTTTTTTATCTTTTATTTCCATAGTATTGCTTTGAATTTGATTTTAAATTGTGAATTATTTTATAAAATTTAGTTCACCCCCTCTTTTGAGTTCATCTAAGACTAACAATGTCAAATATAGCTTTATAGCATGTTTGAATCTGCATCTATGATCCATGTCTTACTCATTTTTACATCAATTTTAAAGAAACTTAGAAGCTCTTGAGTATTGCTTCTACATCATACATGGTGACAGATTATACTTGCGTTATAAAATCTTTCCGAACATACACTTAATAAACATACTATGTTAAGAAAATTATAGCGAGAAATTAAATTATATATATCGTGTAACTTATATATATCATGTAATTTTTATTTTTTAGATTTAGATCTCTATTCTTTTAAAAGTGGCGTCACTAAGTAATTATTATCTAATATTGTATTAATTAATTAACCAATGTCAATCTAATATTAATTCAACACTATCATTTGTATTCTTATCATTAGTAATTCATTAAAAAAATTCTTATAAATATTTCAAAATTAAGTTATAATATTAATTAGTTTGTAGTAATTACATGCACCTTTCATGGAAAATAATTTTACTCAAATAAAATAGAATTGATATATTTATACCACAAAACTCTTATTCCGGATATTCAACAAAAGCTGAAAAATTCCGAGCTTGGTGGTAAATTTAGTTCTAATCTCTAGAAATATTTTTGTTTTGGTTTTTATTTTTTTAATGTGAATGATTTTAAAAATACTGAGTTAATACTAATTGTCGTTCAAGTCATCATTGTAACATGTATTATAATCAGTGGCACATCTTTTTCCTCTTCTACTGTTCAACTCATTTTGTTTCTTTCTTAATTCTAAGCTTATCAGTGTCTCCTTCGCCCTCATATTTATCATACACTAACCTGTAAGATTATTGTCCTCTGTCCTCTACAAGCCCACGTTAAAAAATAAATAAATAATCAAATAAGCTCTTGAGATTATCTTAGACTTTTTTCCTGCCGGTTGTCAGGCTTTTCTTTTGTTGAAGGTTGTGTAGACATTTATAACTTTCTCCACAAATAATGTCATTATGATGAATTCCAAATTAAATAAATAGATGAATCTGTCATCTTCAGCACACTATTACCAGTTAACGGAGACTAGCATTCACCAAAAAATAAAAAAGTTAACGGAGATTATAATTTGGAATCTATTGTTCGGGCACAAGTTTGTTGGGGCACAACTGTATAAAGTGGGATCAATAACCCAGTTTGTATTGGCGTGATGCATTATATCTTAAATGTTTACGTTTCGATTACAAGAGTTTCAGTATTAATTAATGTTAATACATTAATAATATTATGAAATTGAAAATAAATGTTAGATCTTTTTAATATGAATATACTTTATTTGGATCGGTGATAAACAAATTAAGAATGTTAGATGTAATAAACTGAAATTTAAATATTAATTAGATCATCTCAGCAGGATCTTTAGTTACTTGACTTGTGAAATAATAAAATTAATTAGATACAAAATTTCAAGCATTTTTCAACGCATACCTTTATAGGTAGAAAGGTGAAATTTTACGTGAGGGGGTGTCTATATACGTGGTAAAGTCAAAAACTTAGTCGTGGTCCAACCGTTGAAACGTGCAACAACGTTAAATTTCGAATTGAGAGAAGCAAGAACTGTGTTTCAAACAAGTAATATTCAACTCTTTCCCACAGAGCAAGTAAGGCACGTTCTGAGTTCTGACTAGGTGTCACATAGTTACATCACAGACAAGGGTTAAACAAGCTTCACACGAAATATTGTAGCATGATGAAAATGAAGCCACGTACGTAGTTTTTTCGATCATGTTATAAAGTGCCACGACCCATGTTCATGTCATAGTTGACAAAACTATTTTCGAGTTCATATATAGCTTTCGAGAAGTCATGTTGTGCTCTGCTTTGATGACTACCATATAGTTTTGACTTTTGATTTGGGATATTGCATGCATGCTTGTGTAGTCGTTTGGGTACGGCTCTTCTTTTCCACATGGCTATTTTGAAAACCTTTCTCCATTCAGTGAGAAAATGAAAGAAATACGTTATTCAATTGATCGATACGTAGTTGACAATATAGATCACAATTAAGATCCATGGATTGAAGCGAATTTACTATGAAGTGTCTTCTTATTTTGAGTAACGTAGCTATCAATGAGGGATAAACAGATTTCCATCTTTTTGCTTTATATTTTTGTGTAGTTCATATATTACGGATGTCTCTCAACCTATTATTAGAGATTAATTATATTTGTGGTGCGTACTTAATTTTTGTTGGTTCAAATTTTTTTTACACATAATTAAAATAAAATATAAATTCTTCCATTAAATAAGTGACTCATAAATAAAATAAGACTTTACACCTTTATATCAATCATTTAAGTTTGGCTTGCGTCGTTATTAATTCTTGGAAAAGTTTCATATTGAATCTTACCAATTAATGTGGCTATACCATATTAATATTTTTCATATGCAGAGACTTTATTTTCCATATTAATGTTAGCTTTAGAAAATTCATGTACTTCCTAACTTAGTGAGCTGATTCGCGTTAACGGTCTTGATTGGCAAGATAATGGCTCAAGTGCACAAGCATTAACAAGTACTTTTTTTTTTTATTTCATAAGTTTAATCACAAACTTAATTCATCTCATTCAAATTTAAGTATCCACAATCCAGACGGGAAAGTGCTGCGCCAACAAAAGTCATCATATATAATATAATATAATATATATTAGTAGAGTCAAACTCAGTTGATTGATTAAATAGAATATAAGAATCTTATATTTTTTTTATAAAATACTCAATTTTTATAGATAAAAAAGATATATAATATAATGTATGTCATATTTTTTAGGAGGTAAATTAATCCTGCACTTAATGAACCCGTACTCTGAAAACGTTATTGTTTAAATTTGCACTAAAATATTTCTAGAATTAAATTTGATTGCAAAATAATATAGTCCGTCATTTCTAAGTGTAGTTATAAGTTGTAGTAAAAAAAAGTGTACTTATAAGTTTTGACATAAAGATTGAGAAGGAGGACGAGTGGTACAATACTCAGAAAGTGTAACTCAAGTGACAAATAGTTTGTGTTTTTTAAATATATTACATAGGTTTAATTTCTGACTATGTGAATAGAACAATATTAGATAATAATTATAAGAATACAAATGATAGTGTTGAATTAATATTGGGTTGTCATTGGTTAATTAATTAATACAATATTAGATAATAATTACTTAATGACGCCACTTTTAAAAGAGTAGAGATCTAAATCTAAAAAATAAAAATTAAATTAAATTTCAAAATATTCATAACAATTAAAAATATATTTAAGTTTAATGAAATTTTATTAAACTAATGAGCGTAGACAGCATCCGCACGTGGAGATAAGTGTCACATGACGATAATGAATATGTGGAGTCTAAGATAGTGACGTGGATCGCCAGAAACAATGCTGCTATATGGAACCACTGCAGTTAATTCGTCTTGATTTTGGAGAAAAAAATTCAAAAAGAGAGTCATGCATGATAAAAAAAATATGGTAAAATTAAATATAATTTCTTAAGTCTAAACAATACTGGAGCTAAAAAAAACAAATCAAAATTTTAGTTGATTAAGTAAGCACGTGTGAATTGTTGTAAATTTTTAAAATTTATTTTAGATTCCTACAAATAACAAAAGTACTTAAAAAACAAAATGTAACTTATGTTATGTTTATGTTAACTAATGAAAAGACAGACATTTAGTATCTATTTGTATTTTTAATTTTTGATAAAAATATAATGATTTAATATTGAAAAAAAAGCAGAAAAATAAATAGATGATACGAACTGCTCTTTCTAATCACGAAATCTAGCCAAGTTGCTAATTAACTTTGTAATTTTTGGGTTGAGATCGAATCCTTATATGCTAATTTTTATTTATTTCTTGTATATACTCATTCTTAGTAATTACTAGTAGTAATATTTTCCTTAGCTATTTTTTTTATCAATAATTAAAAGATATTCATTAAGATAATCCTAGCTCCTACCCCCATCGAACAACGAACCCTCCATGTAGGAAAAAACATTAACTATAAAAAAAACACCAATGTACCTTTGTAGCCTTACAAACCCATCCCTGAAAAGACCTGATCAAATAAGACACAATCCTGTTCAATTGGCCAGCAAATAAAACAAATATTGAAAGTTATTGGGTGCTTTCATATGGTTGCAGCTATTAGTACTCAGTAAATAATAAATCTTCATATCCTTTGCATTAGCAACAAGACGGGATTTTATAAAAAAATTTATCTTATATGACTATTTCCAGGCTAGTACTCAGTAAAACAGAAAAGTACAAAAAGGAATTTTTCCAAGCGTGTTATTCAAATACTTATTCGTTAATTTACTACAATAGAGTCAGCAAAAGAATAATGGACTCTCTCCAACTATTTTAAATATTGTAGTATTGAACTGAGTCAAGTGAATAGCCCAGTCCAATTATATTATTAGTTAAATACTTGGGACTATAACAACTCATCTGGTTTGCATATTTATTTAATTGTTAATACTAGCATAATTTAGAATTATTATACTGATCATAACATATATACAAGGCGCGGTCTACAAATTTTATATACATAATTGGTTCTCTCTTGGTGATATGGTTTTCGGTGGGCCTTAATTTGCAGTTGCTCATAACCTTCCTATTTGAGGTTCTTTTGGTTCAACTTTAATTAAGATAGCAGGTTTTAAGGTTAGGGGATTACGAACAGCATACAGCATATATACTGTGTATACTGCATAGCTATAAAGATCTGGGCAGGGGAAATTTTTGTACTTGCTTACGTCTTTGTACTGTGGTAGGGTACCCCTGTTGTACCTAAAGTTTTATAATACTTTTATTTGGCTGATAGAAAAAAAAAACAAATTTTATATACTTACTAGAATCAGTTTAAGATCTCATCGGCAAATAGTTAAAATGGCTTGCGCTTTGAATATTATATATATATATATATATATATATATATATGTATGTATGTATTTATTACTTGTGAAAAAGATTTAATTGTATCTGTTATAGTTGAAAAATTAACGTCATCCTAAAAATTTTATATATTAAAAATCAAGTTGAACAATATTAATATTTAGATGTTAAAATTTATTATTTTACACCACTTTTTAATTAAGTATTAGTAAAATAATATCCGCATATATACATTTTTTAACCGAAATGCAAAGTGTGAAAATAATGAAGAGATTTTGATGTGTAAATATTATTTCCCAATTACAATCTAATATATAGCAATTAATTATAATGCTACATACATAGAAGAAAAAAAACTAGAAATTTGACACATATTTTCATCATTCAGAAAATCTTCGCTCCATATGTCCAATAGGTTCACGTCAAATCCTATACCACTTATATAAATGCATGTAAAAGCATTAAAAGAAAGCATGCGGTAGAAAGACAGATAGAAGAAAGGTCGTTGAGTTTCGTGCACGGATCTATATTTACAACAAGTAATAACATTACTCTATTTATACACTATAATAATATCACAACCTTCCAAATAAAACATATAACCATTTTTATAGTTTCTGGTAATAGTATTTAATTGAAGATATAAGAAAGGGTTTTGATAATTATGCTTAAGAAAATGAAAAAAAAAAGATATAATAAGTACATACTCTTTAATATCCAAAATAACTTTTATATTTATGTATAATAGAAAAAGAATACTAATTGGGGCTTTTAAATGACGTAAATTTGTGATGGAGAATTATCAACAAATATCTGCGGTGAGAAATAGGAACAGAGAATAGGCGATGCTGGCTGGCTGGCTTTCAAGTTTTAATATTAATCAATATAAAATTCAACAACCACATATACCAATAAGTTTTGTCGTGATCAATTAGTAAATATTATTTTAAAGAAAGAAGAAACATGGGTATTTAAAAGGAGGGCAAGGGTGTTGGGAACCTAATTAATTAAGGCGCTCGATCTGCTTCCTTCTGAGGTAGCTAGAGAACCTTCGATCTGAAGATGGGAAGAGCTCCTTGTTGCTCTAAAGTAGGGTTGCACAGAGGTCCATGGACTCCTCGAGAAGATGCATTGCTCACCAAGTATATTCAAGCTCATGGAGAAGGCCAGTGGAGATCACTACCAAAAAGAGCTGGTAATAATAATTTGCTGCCAATTCATTTCTTACCCTCTCTCTCTATATATGATTCCTCCTCTTGATCACCTTTCCATGTATAATCTGGCTTCCTCATCTTCTGATCTCATATTATGTTCTTCATTTCTTTGCCCCTTCTCAATCAATCCTATATATTATTCACAAATTAACATCTTCATATTTCTTTTTTATTTTTCCTCTTTAATCTTTATTATTATTTTTATTGTTGTTATTGTTATCGTCCAACCCTCGTTATATAATATTTTGTGAGTTTGTGTAAACGGCATCTTTCTTTTCTCGTTACACCATTATATTTGATTGTCTTTATTGTATTAAATTTTATTTTTTAAACTTAATTTTTCATATTACTTTATATCTTTTTTTATTCTTTTATCATATCATTTTTCATATTTATCATTATTCTTCTCTATCTCTTCCTATCTCTCTTTCAAAAGATTATTATTTTTATTATATGTACAGTTTCATTATTTGAAAGTAAAAAATATCTCATTTTATGTATAATATTAATTATGTACTTGATAGTATAATTTTTTATATTATCATTCCGTCATTATAATAAAATTATTGATTTTATAGTAATTATTTTAAAAGTTAAATTAATAATAATTTCTATCAATATATATATAAATAACAGTTAATAAAAATTAAACTCTTTATCTCTTATTTTTATTTTATAAATTATATATGCGTATCAAAAATATTCGTGGGGCCAAGGTATCCCATGATAGCTGTCAACAAATTATATTTTCTAACATTTTAGTTCAAGTTGTCCCCCACCTTCAATCATCCGAGTTAATTACTTGAGCTTTATTTTGCCTTGTATGTAAACATGGTAGATTTATAATAACTACACTGTCCTTTCGTTTTCTTTTTTAAGAAAGATAATGTTAATTAATCATGGTTAGTGCTTGGTGAAGGTCTTCTTAGATGCGGAAAAAGTTGCCGACTGAGATGGATGAACTATCTGAGACCAGATATAAAGAGAGGAAACATAACCCCAGAAGAAGACGATCTTATAATTAGAATGCACTCACTTTTAGGAAATAGATGGTCCCTCATCGCGGGAAGATTACCAGGACGAACAGATAATGAGATTAAGAACTACTGGAATACCCATCTTAGTAAGAAGCTGAGAAATCAAGGAACGGATCCAAAGACACACGACAAGTTAACTGAGGCACCAGAGAAGAAGAAGGGCAGAAAGAAGAACAAGCAAAAGAGTACGGAGAATAACAAAGGGTCAGAGAAGACCTTCGTTTATCTACCAAAACCGATCAGGGTTAAGGCTTTATCGTCATGTATACCCAGAACGGATAGCACCTTAACCCTTGATTCGAATTCAGCTACTACTGCATCAACAAGCCAAGAGAAAGTTCAAAGCCCAGAAGCAGAAGCAAAAGAGGTGAACATGGTTTGGGGGGTAGGTGACGATATTGGAGACAACGGTGGGATTGGAATATTCTTTGGTGAAGACCATGACCTAGTCAACAGTGCCTCTTACGTGGAATGCTATTCTGATGATCATGGTACGCTAGAAAAGCTCTATGAAGAGTACTTGCAGCTCTTGAATGTTGAGCAGAAGCCAGATGAATTAGATTCTTTTGCTCAATCTTTATTGGTGTAAATGTACAAATAATGGTGAAAATATGGTTGGAACAAATAAAATAAAGTTTGCTCTAGGCCTCTATAGCTAGCACGTGAGCATATTGTATTATTTATTCATCAGATTAATTAGTATCAATTATTTAGAATATTTTAAATTATAAATATTATTAATTTAATTATAGCATTTGATTAATTCATTGATAAAGTTATAGTTAGATTTTAATTTTTAATTTTATTTTGAATCGGTCGTGTGATGATTATGAGTCTTGTCACTCTTATAAATGTTTGTTTTGAGAGGTTTTTACTCTCATTTAATGTGACTATAAACATTGTTTACCATTAGACAATTTTATTAAATATTGGTAAACCCTAATTGTTAAACAGAGGATAATCTTTCTCGCATATATTGTCACTTGTCTTCGTATTTTCTAACAACTATTGAACAAAGTTTAACCCTTCTCTGTTTTAAGGTACATAATTTTAGTCTTCATTTCTCAAAAAACTATAATGGAGCATATTGTAATATCTATATTATTGCTATACGTATATGAATTTAATTTTTATCTTGAAGATTTGTTTATCTATATGTTTATATCCATTAAAAAAATCTATATGTTAATCTATGTTTTTTTTATAGCAATTCTATATGTGAGATATAAGTATATGAATTAAATTTTAATATACTATTAATTAATGTGATATTTTTATAGTCAAATAATTATTACAAAAGTGAATAGTTAAGGTCGTCTAACTTACTAAAAAGTAAAAATAAAATAAAATAACTTCATCAAAGCTGATTGAATTAATTTTCTTATATGCTTAAAGTTGATTAGTTACACATATTAATTGTACTAATCAACTTTGACGAGATTGTTTAATTCTAGCATAGCGATTATGACGCGCTATCTATGTTTGCGATATCTGTTTATAGATCTATGACTCATATAGATATCGCTCTCTTAAAGAAGCGCTATCTAAGTTCAATTTTTTTTCCCCTGAAGATCAACGCACATAGTATCCGGAACATTAAAATACCAATTATAAGTTATGTTTCATCATCATTTTTTATGTATATATTTACAACATCATCAGTTGATCAATAACAAAGTAACATGGAGTAACAAAAGTATAATATCCAAATCACTACTGCAATAGCTGCTTGTACACCATACGAAAAAGTAGCAACAACCATAGTTAGACTTCATAAACATTGCTAGAATAGACATTAAGAATACATACAACTGAAGGCATACACAATTCCCTTCTTATCCAAGTTTGAAGGTATTGAATCCTGGGCATCTCTTCACCACCTGAAGCACAAAATCAACCAACAATGCTGTTTATACATTCAATTTCGTCCAGAAGCATTGAAGTAGCAAGTCAAGAAGATAAATTGTGAATACTAGGTGTTTAGTCTGGTTTTTAAAAATCCGTACAATTATGGAAATTGATAAAAAAAATAATAAATTAAAAATATTAATAAAAATAATACCTTAAGTAAAACCATGCAATTCATTTAAATCGATAATTATTTTGATTCTTAATAAAATAGATAGTCATACCTAATAATACCACTAATTCATTGATTAAGAAGAAAAAGAAATATAACAGAACAGAGGACAATTTTTCCCTTTCAATTTATGGTTTAAAGTTTAAATCAGATGTTCCTTCATATGTAAAATAATATTAATATTAATTAACTATAATCATAATCTTATTATAATAGTCTAAAACTATATGAAAAAAAATTAATATATGTCAACTTAATACTATAATTACAAGCCACGTTAGTACATTCAGAGCTCACCTCCCTGCATAAAAGAATCTACAGCTCAATTTCGTCAAGGAAGAAAATTCCCTTGCATATTAATTTTTTACAAAGGTGAATCCTGTCGAGAATATTTGAAATTACTCAACAAGGTCTCCCTTCAATAATCATAGGTTGTAATTCATCCAACTACAGAATATGAGAAGTCAAAATCAACTAGAATGGATATTAACAATTCTCAGCTCCTTCACAAGATCTTGTATGCATGGGTTTACAAAATCAGACAAAATGTGTAATCCAGATTCACTTCCAAACCTTAATTAATTGTAGAGAGAGACTGTGCAATGATATATCCAGAATCTGCTTCATATAGCCAAGGTAGCATAAGTAGGACAACAACTAGACTAACTGGTGCAATTAAGACAACAATCAGTTTATCACATTCACATCAGTATCAGTTTTTCCTTGAAAACCTCATAAGAATGTGGATAATACCTGGATAAAGCTACTGCAGCAAACCACTCACACTACATCACATTGAGGTATAGTCATGAACTTTAACAGAAGCAAAATCCGAAACAGCTAAAGAGGTCACTTAAAAACAACTTGGAAGGAATAGTCTACCAAAGAATCTATACAACCTACTTGTGGACGGGATTAGCCATAAGGCCATCCTATTGGTATACTAAACAAGACTATAGAAATAAAGCAGCTTCTAACCATTGGAAAAATTCTTAAGAAACAGAGGACAAAATCCATGTAGTTCCAAACACAAAATATTAGTGTTGTATTTACCTATCAAAAGAAACATTCAATCATGGCTTATAAATCCTCCATATGGAAATTTTCGAAAGGCATTCCAGAGCAACTAGCAATTGATATCAAACTTCCATGGATATTAATCACATATTTGAAATCTGCTACCATTATATATTTCACAGGAAAAAAAAAAGCAATGCAATGAACAATTTTATAATTAAAGCATGCATATCAAGTAGTCATATCTAAATGATGATGTTACACTATATTCGTAACAGTCATTGACAGGTCCATTTGTTGCAGAGCATGCTAGCAAATATAAGATATTCTTCTTTCATATCCAGATATTTAAACATATTTTCATAGCTTGTAATTTTCAATATTTTGCTGATCTCTGTACTACTTTTAAAATGTAAATTTACATACTTAGGGAAGATTATTGTCAATACTTACCGTCATCCACCTAGAAAAAAAAGAAGCAAGAACATAATTTTTGTAGTATCAAAAAAAGTTTAAGCCAGTTATTACTTGATTGAGCCTTCACCTTTAATTTAAACAAGATAAAACGTAAGCTCTTTAAAGCAGGAACCACTTTTCTAACCGATAATAAATCATTTTGTTGAATTTGGTGTTCATTTTTTCTAGGGCAGGGAATCATAAAGGGTTGCAGCTCGCCCTGGGTTCTTCCAACATTGCATAATAGTTGAGATTTTTACACATCAGAATCAAATTAAAGATTAAGGGGATTACGGGTCTTTTCTTCATTTATATGGTGTTCAACTTTTTCATTTCTATCAGATGTGAGACTTTATCTCACACTTGTACTCCAACAATGAGAATCTATGGTTCCAATCGGCAATGACGAGCACCAACAGAGGGCTTTGGACACGAAGGTATAGGTGTGCGACAACATGAATGAAATGAGAATGACAATATTTAATTTATTATTAGGGTCAACATCAGTTGATGTTGATGCATGACGAATAATATTTATTCTAAATAAAATCTAGAATTCATATTAAGAACAGTTCTCTTATTTACAATAATATCAATATTAATATGTTAATATCGGTTTTTATATATAAATCAATGTTAATTGAGCAATGTAAAAATGTATATTTTGGATGGATGAATAATAGTTGTGGTTGATTAATATTACTTAATGGTCTTAGTATTGCAATGAGATGCTCAAGCTCCACTTGCAACTTATTATGCTTCCATTTTGTGTGATGAAGGTCTTTAGAACCTTAGTTAGATGTGTTGTTGACTTCTATAAAATATGATTATGTGATTGATTTTTAATGGGCCTAAATCAAAGTGTTTTGAAAACATGCGGGATGAATCATTTTTAATATATATTTCATATGAAAAAAGAGAAATTTCCTATAATAAAAAAGAACTTTTTATGTTCAAATTGGTTTTATTGCACTATTTTTTCTTCTATATTTTACTACAAGATAGGTATACTCAAACAGTCAAACTAAATATAAAACTATCTAAAATTATTGTTAAACTCAGAATGATATTTATCTAATATTATGTTAATTAATATTTTAAGGTGATTTTAGATAATTCAATTACATGTGCACTTGATACATGGAAAAGTATGTAGATACAGCTGGTGAAGTGAATCATTCAAGTGGGTCCCGCGCGAATTGCAGCCTACACAGAGAGATCGAGAACCTAGATCTGTCTGTGGATTGGATTCACCAACCAGCTTAAAATGTATGTGTATCTTTGATCTGCCCCCCTCACCCTCACCAACTCATTCTCAGAACGGGAAACTTTACGTGGATTCCATTTCATTCCCACTCTCCCATTGCCTATTCATGATTGTCAACCATAAAAACTAGGCGCACGCACCTTGTTTTTCTTATCAACGTTGAAGAAACCCACCCAATGGAATGATACAAAAAATATTATTACTTTTTTAAATTTTTTGCTACTATTTTCTAAAAGTAAAATCTGTACTTTTTAATACGTATTTATCATATTTTCTATTTATTAAATTTGAAATTATTATCCTAGAAATAATAATTAGCAGACTTATAGAAAGTAACGGAAGGGTTTGAATAAAAAAGTAATAGTAGCTCAATGAATAAATTTTATAACGAGACCACAAAAATAAGCATTTAGAACTTTGATAATTAATTTCTTAGGACAGGCCGAAATGGTGTTTGGCATGACCTGAAGGATAGGGATTTTCTATGTGCACCTTTAAAAGAAAAAAAAAAATGTAAAGTAAAAGGTCTCTCTTTCAATAAAGATAAGAGTTATCATTTAATGGCAAGGAGGAGGAGCGATCAGCCGTTGATTTCTGCTCCCATTGCCACATGTTAATACCAAGGGCGTACACAAAATCCTCCTTAGCTTGATTTCCCGTGGACCCCACCATCGCCAAGTACTGACCAACCATTTGACAAAGACTGCGTAAGTAAGAACTAAGAAGATATAATGGCGAAAACGGCGTCGTTTACGCGCTAAACATGGATTGTCGTGTCCATAACGGAGCAGAGAAAAACTGTGTGTGTGAAAGCCGACAGCATAGAGTAGAATGATAACGAGAACGAAAAAACAAGCGTCATCACCTTCTTCTTCTTCACTCCCTGATTCTGTTGGTTCCATCCCTTCATTCACACCTTGATCCGTGATCTCCCAATTTCTCACTTGGTTCGTTTACTCAACCTTCTCTCTTTTCTCTCCGTTTTGGTCTCAATCTTTTCACATGGTTGCATCTTTTGTGTGATTAGTCACGCTATATGGTTGCTTCTGTATTACATGTGTACCTGCGCTTGTTTGAATAATTGTCATGCTTTGGGTGGTTTGAATTTGCGGACTTTGTGTTTATTTTCTGTGATTCTTTCTGATTTCATTTGGGTGTTGACTGATTTATATGCTTGTTATGAATATGGATGGGTTTGACCATTTTGATCAGTTTAAACTTTAAATTAGTCTTTTAACTTGAAGTCTCAGGGCATCGATTTTCAGTTTCTGTTTTATTTTTCACTGCCTTTTTGAACTTTGTGTATGATTTGTTGAGTGAATGTACAAAACCCAAAATATCAAAATCTGTAACTGGTTTTGTGATAATTGAGGTTGACCACCCCCTCCCCATCTTTTTGTACAGGGAACGTTTACATTGTCCATTCATATAGTTTTATGCATCATAAGTTTGATGTTTACACTTGAAGCATGTTCTATCGATAATATCTGGCAATTGTTGCATAAGTATTTGAGTTTTGGTTGACTCCCTCCCCATATCGATAATATCTGGATGAAATGATTGATTGTTCTTGCCGTTTACTCTGCTTAAACAACATAATTACATTACAGATTTGAGCTAGGCTGGGCTTGGTTGAGTAGGTGGGAAATAGAAATGTATTTGAAAGGTGAAGGTTTATTCCAACAAGATGTATCATGTCCAAATGCATTTCCATCTTCCCTTATCAAAACAAGGATAGCCTTAGTGAGTAGTGACAATCAAGCCCAAATGCAGAAACCAATTAAGGGAGGGGCCAAAAGTGAACAAACTATAACATACATAATTTTAAGATTATAATTTTTAATACAAAAAATTACAGTTTGCATATACAATTATTTAAAAGAAATTGACATGGTGGGGTTTCGGGCCCATGCATGCCCCTCCTTGGGTCTGTCTCTGTTGACTATCAGAATTCATTACTTTTAATCTTCCCTGATATGTCTTCCTTCTTTTCTGCTCTGTACTAAAATTTAATATCTTTCTTATAGTGTATATGGGGAGTAGTAGTACCAACCTTTTGCATCTCAATGTTTTGCATTTATTGTATTTTCTGTTAGAAGTGCATTAGTAGTTAACTAATTACTGGCTATTTTCTTTGTGCTTTTGTGTTTTCTACTTTGCCATGCATAATGCATAAATCATGTTAAATAGGTTCAGACTTTTTAAACTACTAATAATTTTATTTTTCGTAGAAAGTATGAAGCAAGAATAGATAAGTAATGGCAGGAGCAGAAGCAAGGGCTCTGTGGCAGAGAACCGCTAATCGTTGCTTTGTCCAAGAAGATGCCAAAAGAGCTCCCAAGTTGGCTTGTTGCCAATCTTCATGTGCAACATCAAAATCAGTTGATACTGGACCTGCCAGTACAGCAGATGAATCTGATCATACTACATTTAATGTTACCCATTTTAAAAGGAAATCGTCAATTTCTAATCTATCACCAGACTCTAGGTGGTGGTTGCATTTGCAACCTAATTATGGGTATCAAAAGGGTTTAACATATGAACAGTTAATTGCATTAGAGGATGAGGTAGAAACTTTGTTAGCAAGTGATTTAAGTAAGAATTCTGAAGAATTTCAGGAATTAATGGATGTGATGGAAAAACATGAGATGATGGACATTGATTGTGTTGGCTGCTCTGGATCCTCCAATAAAGCAAATGACTTTTCCTTGGAATCCGATTATTCTTGGATTGAAAGTGATAAGGCTGTGCCATGGTGGCGGACTACAGATAGAGATGAATTAGCTTCATTTGTTTCACGGAAATCTCTCAATCATATTGAAAATTGTGATCTTCCCCCACCACAGAAGAAGCATCTTAGAGGGCACCCGTGTGCTTATGTTAATAATGACAAAATAAAGACGGCATCTTGTGACTGGGAAGCCAAATCTAGAAGCTTTTCCAATTTGACAGCTCATACACCAGGAAGTTTAGATTCAAGATTGATGCATAAGAATCAGGGTCATTCTGCCAATGAAGGACTTCTGTATTTTGCTTCTGACAAATGTTCAAGGTATTTTGCTATTAATGTCAGATGATTGCTATAAGTGGCTAAAATTTACGCTCAAAATCTTTAGCCAAAACAAGTTGACAAATATATTCAGTGTTATTCTGTACAGGGTTCAACTTCTCATAGCTTTTTTCTGAGTCTCCTGCTTGCTAGTATTTTTTTCTTCTCTTTTTTTTCAAGTAGAACTCATGTAGACTTTGTGCTTTGATTTGCTTAATATTTGTTTGGGCTTGCAACATTGTTGCAGTCATACCCCCAAGCATGAGGATGTCAAAAAGAGTCAACAAACTTTCGATGGAGACCCCAGTAAAGCTCAACTAATGGAAGCATTGTGTCACTCTCAAACACGTGCAAGGGAAGCAGAGGAAGCAGCAAAAAAAGCCTACGCAGAGAAAGAGGACATTGTTACTCTCATTTTTAAACAGGCTTCACAACTTTTTGCCTATAAGCAATGGTTACAATTGCTGCAGCTGGAAACTCTTTGCATTCAGATTAAGAGCAAGGATCAGCCAATCTCTACTCTCTTTCCAGTGGCTCTTCCATGGATGTCATATGAAGGTAGAAGCTCACGGAAGAGGAAGCAGAAAATATGCAATGCCAAACAAGGAGAAAGGGAAGCCAATTCAAAATGTGATATTACAACATATGCTGTTGCGTTTGCTTTAGGCTTGAGTCTAGTTGGTGCTGGCTTGCTTTTGGGATGGACAGTGGGTTGGATGTTGCCCCGTTCATAGTTCTGTAAGATTTGGATCAGTCCTGCTTGTCATAAAGATTGATAAACAAAGAAAATTTGTTCAAAAGGAAAAGTGGCCCCAATTATTTTATCGGATATCTATGTAATTTTGTAGATTTGTTAGTGCTTCTTATATTGTAAATACTAAGTTGGCTTTTGTGTTGAATCTGTTTTGTTAATGAGATGATGTACATAAATCTTTGTGTAGTTTCCAAGATATTTTTTCTTTAAATACCTCCTTGAAGTAGATTCCAAGCTACAAACTGCCAAACAATTTAGTTCAGTGACCAACTACTCTAATAAAAATGTTGGGGATGACTCTTTGTTGAGGAGGAAGGGCAACATCTTGACGGACAACCTGTGGCTGTGATGGAACTATTGTAGCCGTTGTGTTTGCTGTATGAGTTTTTATGTCATAATTTTGTTTTATGCGTATATTCTTATTTATATGGATCGCACCTGTATTAAACTAACATATTCTGACCAAGTCTAGTAAATAATGGGCGTCCTCAACAATTTTATCATTTTATATTAACAAATAAACACTTGTCTTACTCTTTAATTATTAATTAAATTGTATTATTTTTCTTGAGTTTCAATTATTTATAATTTATCTCCAAGCGTGTGAAATAATTATTATAGAATTGCTATAATATAAACTTGGCTAGCAGTCTTGAATTAGAGTTTTAGATATGTATTATAAAAAAAATTACTTTTTGGAAAGCAATTATCTTCTATTTGTAACTCATATTTATTTTCTACTCAATTTTAATAAATTATGTGAAAGAATTCTCTATTCAAAATTTAATGAGCAAAACATCAAATTTCATCCATATATATATATAAGAAACTTTCTAGTCTTTTCATATTATAAAAATCAAACTTGATGAAATTTTCACTAATTTTATGATTACTGAAGTTCTAAAGTTATTTCTAATCACAAATCCATTGTAAACACTCAAGTATTTGAATAGAAAATAATAATTTGAGGATTTTAAGTGTAGAACGGGACTAACAAGACTATGATAAATCTAAAATAACGAATCATGTATATGATTATAAAACACCAAATAACAATAAATCAGAGTTAATAGAGTTATGATTGTGTGTACCTTGTTGTGCCATTACTAAATCGAAGAAAAGCTAGAGAAGATGAGGGAACAAGATGCTAGAGTCTTCCTCTCTATTGCCTATTCAGAAATTGGCAGCCGTCAGCGATGGGAACATTTTGGCTCATGGGACTTAACCCCATTATATATAGGCTAGAGAGGGGACCTAGCAAAACCTAATCAACAGTGTGTCTAATGAATCCACCCATCACAGAAGCCCAGTCAGACACTAATGCCTACACTGCTGCCTAACTAAGCCCAATAACAATAGATGCTAGAAGCCCAACTCAATATGATCATAATGGGTCAGTCAAAATATAAAAATTGGAATATCCATTAACCCAATTAATTTAAAATACAACACTAATTAATTAATGTTGCCCACATAAAGGAAAATTCCTAACATTCTCCCACTTGGGCTATATTAATTAATTTAATATTATTTTGAAAATCATTTTATTTCGAAAACGACTCTATTGGGTTAATAACTGAAAATTCATATTGCGTGGCCACAATTTTGAAAACCAATATTCCAATTCAGCATCTCAAAATGATTCAATCCAACATAACCCCATCATAGGAACATGGCAATCAATATACTGAAAATATCATAGCATATGACCTTCCATAGTCACATACAATGAGTATTATATCTTCATGAATCTGAGCCTAGTAGTGCAGTAAGAATTAGTGCCAAAAAGTGATCAACAATGTAACACACTAATTCTTATCGGTCCTCAATGTAATTTCTCAACAACATGAAATTAAATTAGTGCAATTTCCAAACAACATGAAATTACATTTTTTCTGATGCAATTTCTCAACAAAATGAAATTATATCATCGCAATTTCTAACCAACATGAAGTTGTCTTTTCAATCCAATTTCTTAACAACGTGAAATTGAATTAACGTAATTTCCAAACGACATGAAATTACATTTTTTTCTGATGCAATTTCTCAACAAAATGAAATTACATCACTGCAATTTCTAAACAACATGAAATTGCCTTTTCAATCTAATTTCTTAACAACATGAAATTGTCTCAAGTTAAATAAACTAACATGTCACAATACAACATGAGATCTCAAAATTTGTGACATCCAAATATATTTAAGCTCACGACATGCTTAAAGATATTATTTCATACATATATTTCTCAATCGACAGGAGAAAAACAATAATAATTATCATCTATAAAATTCAAACAAAAGTCACAAAATAATTATTAGTTTGCATACAAAAGTGACTCGAAAAGCAAACTGAATATAACTCCCACTAATCAAGGAAATCAAAAGAATCTAAAACATTCAAAACAAACCTCTATAACTCCCACTAATTAAGGGAATAAAAATAATATAAAATACAATTGTTTTACACTCAAAAAGGCTATCGAAAAGTCTTTCGTATTAAAGATTTTAGATGAAAGGCTTTTGTTTCATTCAATAAATCAAAATCTTATTGAAAAATAAAATATCATCTACATAAAGTACTAAGAATACATATACCAAGGTTTAAACCAAGGACAAAGCCTCACACAAATAAATCAATGAGCATACACTGGCTTTAGATAACTATCCCCTTTGGGCAGATAGATCACCTAGACCAATGCACCTCCAATAACTTTATTATAGACAAGCTTCCAATTAAAACACACAACAACCCCCCTTTGGGCAGGAAATTGCATGAAATAATCAAAAGCATTCTTCAAATTGACAAAGAAATTTCTGTGACTAATAAATTTAGGCAACAACAAAATAATTTATATATCATAAACCCCCCTTTGGGCAGGGAATATAATATACAAATATTTTCCATCACATGAAGATTTAAACAACAAGGAGAATTACATATAATTATAAAAATTCATCCCCTTTGGGCAGACAAACTTTTAAATTATACATATTTTTTCCATAATTCCACATGTAATTTAAAAAATAATTTATCCCCTTTTGAAAATAATATATCAACAACAATGCCCACCAACATGAAACACTTCACAACATGTTTTTCGAAAAACATGAAACACTTCACAATATGTGTTTCTAACAACATGAAACACTTCACGATATAAATGTGTTTTTAGAAATCAAATATAATAGTCTAAAATTTATAACACCGAATGTGAATCAAAATTCCAAAAGTAAGATATTAAAGCATGAACAAGTAATCTTTCACAAAAGTGAAATAATCCAAAAATCAACTATTGGAACAACAATCACACCAGTTTCAAGAATTTCAAAACTTAAACAGTACATGAATAGTACTAAGGTCCAAAAAAATTCTAAAATGTAGGCCCAATCAAAAGTTTCAATCTATGTTAAAAAAAAAGAAGAAGAGAGAGACCCAATCTAATGGAAAATAATAATTCATTGATTCCACAACACCAACTGTTTCAAGAATCATTATATAATAATAATAAATGACAGTAATTCACTTTTTAAAGTGAAATACAAAATTAATTCACTTTCTGGTTCTCCAAATTCATGCAACAATAAATGCACAAGACTTTAATAATTATTTCACGAAAATTGAAACTTTCAAAATTGCTTAAAATTTTCACAAAAAACAAAAGCAACTCGCACCAATGTCAACAAATTCATTGAAACTAAAACTTCATGTTTACGAAACAATTTTGTTGAAACCAAAACAATTCATCAGATAAGAATAGTGAATCATAATTCAAATCATGAATAGTGTCATGAAACTAAACAAAATTGAATAACATGTTTTTATTTTATTTATTTCAATGTTAAAACAATTCATGCAATTTTTGGATAAAACACATAAATATTAACTACATGAATTATTTATTACTGGTTCAATTTGTCACATATTTCTTGTGAACTAGACGCTAAACTCATGTGACATTACTCTATAAAATCTATATTTCATGTAGACTTATCACTTAAAAATTTGTTTCCACTTATTGTAATTTGATCCTGTCAGCATTTTGACAATGACATTATTATTGTTAAGAGCGAAGTTAATTGATTGACACAATAAATTAGTCATGAGCAATAACAAAAAAAATTAAATATCATAAACTCTCCTTTGGGCAGAGAATATAATATATAATTATTTTTTATCACATGAAGATTTAATAACGGAGAGAATCATATATAATTGTTTAAAATTTATCCTCATGTAATTCATTATTATATATTAAAAACTCCATTTGAATAGTTAATTAACATATAATTATTATTATATAATAATTATTCATAAACCAAATATGCTCAAACAACATGAAACACTACAGCATGTCCACAATTCACTGTAACTAATTCAGAAAACAAATTCAAACAACACGAACAATAACCACCATCCAATATTGTTACAACAAATTATCCTTTTATTTTAACCACCATCCAATATTGTTACAACAAATTATCCTTTTATTTTATCAACACATAGCATGTAACAACTTTTAATATTATACAAATATTATGGAGATGGAAGTTTGTTGGCTATTTGCACGTAATAGAAAAATCAAATAGCACATAACAACTTTATTTGCACAAACAAATGACCACTAGCTTGCCTCATGTTACAATTTCCTTTCAATTTAGAAATCCATTTTTATTGTTATCAACAATTTTTTTATGAAACAAAAATCACGGATATCAAGTAAAGCTACCAACAGTAAACTAATACCACATTAGGTACAACAATGGTTATATATATATATATATATATATATATATATATATATATAAAAATATATATATATATATATATATATAAACCAAAGGTAATGCATGATTTCCGAGATCAACAATACATATTCAGGTAATGCAAAGTAACATTTACATTCAGATTGTACCAAATCATTTAAATCAAAAGGTGTACAGAAAACGCTATGTAGATAATTCACGCTAATCAAGCAACCAAACTTATTAATATCAAAAGACAAAATTGGGTATATAAAAATATGATGCACAATTTTACATCTTCAAATAATGCTTCAATAAAAAAAATGAAGCAAAAGAATTGTTAGATCAATGAATTAGAGGCACGCAAGACGATACACATAATACATGAAAATTGAAAACTCTAGGATGACGTTTAGCACAAAGGTCTTAAAGATTTTCAATTCAACCGAACAAATAAAATCATGTTTGATGGATTCTATAATCATATGAATGTGGCTCTGATACCAAATGATAAAATCTAAAATAACGAATCATGCATATGATTATAAAACACCAAATAACAATAAATCAGAGTTAATAGAGTTATGATTGTGTGTACCTTGTTGTGCCATTACTAAATCGAAGAAAAGCTAGAGAAGATAAGGGAACAAGATGCTAGAGTCTTCCTCTCTATTGCCTATTCAGAAATTGGCAGCCGTCAGCGATGGGAACATTTTGGCTCATGGGACTTAACCCCATTATATATAGGCTAGAGAGGGGACCTAGCAAAACCTAATCAACAGTGTGTCTAATGAATCCACCCATCACAGAAGCCCAGTCAGACACTAATGCCTACACTGCTGCCCAACTAAGCCCAATAACCATAGATGCTAGAAGCCCAACTCAATATGATCATAATGGGTCAGTCAAAATATAAAAATTGGAATATCCATTAACCCAATTAATTTAAAATACAACACTAATTAATTAATGTTGCCCACATAAAGGAAAATTTCTAACAGACTAAACATACATAAATTTAAAAATAAATTAATTAAATTGGCTCAGATAATCTGGAAATCAAAATCTGGTATAATGTTATTTGAAAGAATTAAAAACATGATTAAGTCTTTATCTTTTGGATTCATAAGCCATATATATTTTACTTAATATTTCCTAATTCTATTTAATTTATCCAAAAATTATAATTAAAGACGTCCTACATGTCACATGGAGAGCTAAAACTTAAAAAAATGGAAAACAATCTTCTCCAGGTCTCCTGCCCAATACAATATTTACTTTGTTTACCCCATCGTTGTCCTCCAAATCGTACAGCGGACGTATATACAACTAAAGAAGGTGGGCTCAATTTGATAGTTTGGGTCAGCATCATGGGCTTTTTGTGTGGCAAGCATTAGGAGCCCACTATCCCACTCCCAAGCCGAAGGTAGCATTTTGTGGGATAGATGGGCTGAAGTTATAGGGCCATTGAGATGGAAAAATAATAAAAAGAAAAAGAAAAACAGAAGAGAGTAGAAGGTACGAAGATTTTAGGCATTTTCATAATTGAAATTGGAAGCGAGGAAGGAAAACCAAAATCCAAAATGGCAGTGATGGAGAGGTTGAGGATGTTCGTCGCTCAAGAGCCAGTTGTTGCCGCTTCCTGTCTCATCGCTGGCTTCGGTATTCTCAAAACCCTAATCTTAACCCTCTTCCTTTTTGCTAATGATTTGATGTGATGGTGCTGATTGTTTTAGCTTTCCATCTGCAATTAGTTATTGGGATTCATTCTTGTGAGATTGATGGAATGCTGCACTCAATTTTCGGAAATGATAGAAATTTGTAATTTTATTATTTCAAAGCAGCAAATTTTATTGTAGATTCGATTTTCTCAGATACCCCGCACGTTCAGCATGTCCATCGTTAACTACATGAGTGTCACTTACATCTAGCTAATTATGTCCTCAGCTCATGAAATCTGTTATTTTTATCTATACCTTTACTTGTTTCTGTTTGTTTGAGTGGGATTCTAGTGTGTGTGTGTGATGTTAGCTTGTGAACTCTGCTACATTTGCTTTGCACTTCTAGAATTTGTGAATATGGATCTTGATTATCCTTTAATCCAACCACATGTTATACCATTTTGATCACAATCATGAAAATAATTCTTCTTGTTATAGCCTGAAATTTGCTAGAGCTTTTATTTGGTAAGACTATCTGAAGCTTGGCATGCATCATTTGGAACACAATCAGGAAAACAATCGTTCTTGCTCTAACCTGAATTTCGGCACCTAACTGCCTGAACCTTCTATGCTTTTACCTGATAAGACTACATGACCAATCCGACTGAATTGAAATTGTTCTTTAAATATCCTTTTATAATATTAAGGCTAAAAATACAACCGTAGAATTCTGTTTTCTGGGATCCTGGTTCCTTTCTTGTAGTTTCCCTCTTTAGGCGTTAGGAAGAGCAGAATGCTAGTAAGAGGTTTGCTTCTGGTTTTAAATTTGCTTTTGATTAATTAATGTTCTCTATAACCAGTGTATGCTGTGTCACAAGCCTACTCAATTTAGATTTAGTTTAAAATGGAATGTATTTCTCTTTGGATGGATAGTCTTTTTCTACTGAGGCTATTCACTTATTATGCTGTGTAATCCTCCTCAGGTCTTTTTCTTCCAGCTTTTGTGAGGCCAATGTTGGATTCATATCAGGCAACCAAGCAACCTCCTCAGCCTGCTTTAAGTGACGTGAGTGTTTCTTTTGACGCTAACTCTGTAATATATATATATATATATAAAATATTTTGTTTTACTGCTGGTAATAGTATTTTCATAGTAAAATTCTTTTTGTGTGGCTATGCCCTAAAATCTAAAGGTTCAGTCTCCAGAATAATCTTCCATTGTTTCCTATGTTAGTAGAGACTAAAGAGAGTACTCTGTCCCCTTCTTTTTTGAAAAATAATTAGAGTCTTAATGAAAGGTTGTTTTGAAACAAACGAGTTTCAGCATCAGAGCGTATGCAGCTGGGTTTTGAAAACCATCCCTCACTTTGTTTTCATCCACTCATGCAACACGTGACAAACCTTCCTGTCTTTTTAATTGCTCTGCTCAATAGATGTTAACCTGCCATTAGTAGCAAGAATTGCTCGTTTTGAAGGGTTTTTAGAGCACCTCGTATGGGAGTTGCTTATGGGGTTCTTAAACTTAAAACCAGTCCTTATGCAGTATTACCATTGAAGCTACTGATGTGAGAATTCTCGTATAAGAACTGCTTCTTATTTAAGCAACCATTCTGAACAATTCTTAAGGTTTGCACCCATAGAAAGAAAACTTGTTGAAATTCTACAATCCCATGTGACATTATAGGGCAAGGCCAACCAAAAAATGAATTAAGCAGTTCCACCGTAGTTGCACATTGGAGATGCTCTAATGTGTTTTCTGCCACCCACCACCACATTTATGGTTTCCTGATATTGTTGTCTTCCTCATTGCAGGTGGTTGCAGGAATGACTGGTAAAAAGTAAAGGTGATTTACTTGACAGATACAAGGGCAAATTTGCTAAGTTCCTTGTTTGAACTTATTTTAATTCTCACATGTGAGAAATAAGAGTACTGAATATTGGATTGATTTATTCAGCCTGTACTAGCAGATACGATTTCTGAAATTGTTTCTATGGATCAATGTGAAGTATCTTTAAATACGTTAAACATGAATGTTGTTTAGTATTTGAGTTAGTCGGCCTTTAAATTAAATATTAAAAACACTTTTAACATTTCATGAGGTTTAGGCATCCCTCTTGAACACTGAAAACTTAACGAGGGACTAGCACCCTAAAGTCCTAAACAAGTAAAAATATTCAAGTGATATGTAAATTAGTTGATATTTTATCTGGCACAGCCCAGGTCCTTGCGTTTCTTAATTATGTATTTTTTATTTAAATAACTAATAATTAAAATTCACTTGAATTTCATAAAAAAAAATGTTAATTAAATTAAGATCAAACGTGAACTAAATTTAAAGATCTGGGTGTGACGTTATTAGCACAGGTTTGTTATATTATGTAATCTATTTTTTCCCCCCAATATAATAATTAAAAAGGTAATTTTGAATAATAGCACTTTTATTTGTTTTGATTAAGGAGAAATACAAGACAGAAAAGCAAGAGATAACAGATTAACCACCCCTTGGGAAAACAGTTCCCATAGCATCAGCTAGAGCCACTGGGCATGACGACCAAGTGTGCAGGAGCTGTATGGAGTTGGCACCGAACTTTGCAAGCCAGTCAGCACTTTTGTTGCCTTCTCGCAGAGTACGAGCAAACTTCAAGTTCTTACCTGATTGAGTATCCCGAACACCTTCACTGATAAGCTGTAGAGCAGACTTGGAGTCTGATTAACAATAGCACTTATATTTTGTATGTAAATTTATTGGCGTATTTGGATATTTATTGACGTAAATAAGTGTTTATGTTGGTGACAGTTTACACTTTGCACATACTAGTTGACAATGAAATATATACTATTGATAAATAATTATGCAAGGAGAAAGAAGTAAAATAACAAAGATAAATTAGCTGAAATAAATGTGGTAAAAAAATGTCAAAATACAAAATAATTATATAAAAAATATTGATGTTACATTAATTAAGAAAAAAATAACAAAAATGAATAAGATAATTTAGACATGTGTAGGAAAGATTCCTAAAAATACCAATAAAGAAAGTTGATAGCGTGATTTTTAACTTTTGTGGTGTTTGGCTCGTCTGCAGTCATACAAGATAGAGAAAGACCAAGACATAAAAGCAAATTATTAAACGAAACTTTATAATTGAACAATATGTGTAAAAAAAATAATACTTAATTAAGCCTAATGACCTCACTTAATAGCATAAAGTTATCGTTGATATTGTACCGACAATCCATTAAGGAATCTGTGATGTATGTATCCATATCATATTCCCAGGGCCCGGGGCACAAGACGGTGACACCGACAGAGGTGTGAGTCTGACGGTAACAAACAATGGCTAAACACACTGAGATACCAACTTCACTTCAATTAAGAAAGCGAGCGAGCATGAATTAAATAAGTATGTATTATCCTGTACAACTTTTACGATCCAGGTTACAAGCATGAATGAACTAGTTAACCCAAAGTTTTACACTTGTGTACATAGCATTAGCAGCACAAGAAAAGAAACAGGTTTTTTGTCTGCCACCCCTTCTATGATTAGAATGTCATTGTCATCTCATAAAGTAATAATATGGTACAGATTTAGATGACGGTGTCCAGAAAAATACAATTAGAGCCTAAGGCCACTCCCATTTTTCTTCTCCAGTTAAAATACTCTTCCATGGAACCACCTGCTTCAAACCTTCACAAATACTTGTCTGCAAATAAAATAAAATTAAGACAGTGCAAAATTAGGAATTAAGCCTTCAATTGTAATGACAGATCTGATACAAAATAATCTTAAGACACAAGTCGCACAACTTTTGTGACGTAGAACCTTCAATTTTTAGATTTCTATCCTTCAAGTTTTCTATGTATAGTTACTTACACCACTCAAAAGAGCAACTTCTTTCTTCATGGTAACTAACTAAAAGCAACTTTATTCAAGTGAAATCCCTCAACCCTCGTATATATGCTTTAAAAACGAAGTCCCAAGTGAAGTACGTAGAATACGACATTGGATAAAAGAAGGGTTAAATGTTACCCAGATGCGATAATTGGCAGAGCGTTGTTTCATGTTTGGGATGTCGGTGTGAGTGTAAGATGTAAGATTTAGATTTATCATCTTGACTCATTTAAATAAATGTTATTTGATTTAATGAATAAAGAGCATAAGGATAATATTAAAAGGATAACTCTTGAGTTATATCTAAAGAATAACTGTTGATAGATATATTTATATTAAAAGATAACTGTTGATAGGTGCAATTATATTAAACGGTAGAGATCTAGAAAACTGAATACATTCATTGTCTGTCCATGAGAATTATATCTCATCCCTATCAAAGAAGATACAAGAATTGAAATGGTCGAGACTTTGAGAAAGCATTTTACTATTAAAGATCTTCTGCAATTATGGACAAATATATGTTTATGTAAAACTCATGAATTTTCAAAATCTTTTTTTCATGTTCTTGATGTGATTGTTATTGAACATGAAATTATAGATTAATGTTAACATGTGGTATCAAAGCATGTGTTTGAAAATTCATGTTTTTTCACATATGGTTATGAATGAATTTTTGATTATTGATCAAATTGTATGTTCATTCCAACAATCCATAATTATGATGCTATGAATGTATTAAAATTATTATTTTATGAATGAGTTGAAGTTTATTATTATGGGATAGTTAAGAATCAACCCAAAGGATGATTATTTGTTGTCATAATAAATAAACATGAATGTTGGCATAATAGATACACAACTAGTTCTATTTATATATTCAAAGATAGTAAGTAATCCTAGTTAGTGTATGCATTATTGTCAAATTATGAAAAAAAAAAAATTATTAGTATCATTATAGCTGAATGTTGTGTATTAATGGATCCCCAAAGGTGAACATTAATATGCATTTTATGATGTATGAATATGTGAATTATGTTAGTACGTGATATGTATGACTCAAAGCATTAATGTTTTAAATGTTATTCCTTAAAGTACCTATTGCTACACATTCGCTTTTCTCAACTATTGTAGTTTTCAATGGACTAAACTTCTCTGAATGGAAAGAGCAAATTGAATTTTACCTTGGGATAATGGATTTGGATTTGGCTCTTAGAGAAGAGAAACTTAGTGCTATTACTAATTCAAGCACTGAGGATGAAATGGTCCATTTTAAGAACTAGGAAACATCCAATAGGTTGAGTCTGATGTACATGCGAATGAGCATTGCAAGCAACATTAAGTCAACTCTTCCACAAACTGAAAGTGCTAAAGAAATGATAAAACTTGTGGAAGAGTGCTCCCAAATTGCTAACAAGTCTCTTGCTGGGACACTAATGAGTACATTGACCACCATGAAATTTGATAGTTCACGTACTATGCATGAGCATGTCGTTGAAATGACAAATATTGTAGTAAGACTGAAGTCATTAGGAATGGATGTGGATGAAAATTTCTTGGTGCAGTTCATATTGAATTCATTACCATTTGAGTTTGGTCCTTTCCAAATGAACTATAATACCATGAAAGACAAATGAAATGTGCATGAATTGCACAATATGTTAGTTCAAGAGGAAACCAGAATTAAGAACCAGGGAATTCATTCCATCAATTATGTCAAACATCAAGGAGCTAAAAAGAAAAGTGGTAAGAAACATAAGAAAAAGGGAAGAGGACCATTGAAGATCAATTATGTCTCTTCTTCTCAAATCCACAAGAAGGAATGTAATGAAAACAGATGTAATTTCTGTGGTAAGGCTAGGCACTTCCAAAAGGATTTCCTGAAACGTAAGGCTTGGTTTGAAAAGAAAAGTAAGCATTGTGCTTATGTATGTATGAATCAAATCTTGTTGAAGTTTCGTATAATACTTGGTGGATTGATTCTGGATGTACAACTTATGTTTCTAATATGATGCAGGGATTCCTTACAACACAAGCCACAAGACCAAATGAAAAATTTGTCTTTAAGGGTAATAAAGTGAAAGTTCTAGTGGAAGCTATTGGGACTTACCGTTTGATCCTTGACAGTAGACATCATTTGGACTTATGTTAAACTCTTTATATACCTAGTATATCTAGGAATTTAGTTTCTATTTCCAAACTTGATAAAGTTGGATACTCTTTTAAAATTTGGTAGTGATAGTTTCAGTTTGTCCAAGCAGAATCATTTGATTGACAATGATACTTTATGTGATAGATTATATAAATTATGTCTTGATGATCTTTATGCTTAAACACTTATCACTCTGCATCATAATGTTGGTACTAAACTTACCTTGATTAATGAATGTTCCGCTTACTTATGGCATAAACGTTTGGTACACATTTCCAAAGAAAGAATGAAAAGATTGGTGAAGAATGAAATCCTTCTGGATTTAGATTTTACTGATCTGAATGTTTGTGTGAATTATATTAAAGGAAAACAAACAAAACACACAAAGAAAGGAGCCACAAGAAGCACTCAGCTTCTTGAAATTATACACATTGATGTATGTGGTCTGTTTAATGTTAATGTTTTCAATAAAGAAAAATATTTTATCACCTTCATTGATGATTATTCATATTATGGTTATGTCTATTTGTTGCATGATAAGTCTCAAGCTATAAATGCTTTAGAGATTTACATTAATGAAGTTGAAAGGCAATTAGACAGAAAGGTGAAAATTGTAAGGTCTGATAGGGGTGGTGAATATTATGGAAGGTATGATAAAAGTGGACAACATCCGGGCTCATTTACTAAATTCTTAGAAAAGCGTGGTATTTATGCTCAATACACAATGTCAGGTGCACCACAACAAAATGGTGTATCAGAAAGGCGTAATAGAACCTTGTTGGACATGGTTAGAAGTATGTTAAGTAATTCTTCTTTATCCATTTCATTGTGGACTTATGCTCTAAAGATTGTCATGCATGTATTAAATAGGATTCCTAGAAAAGTAGTTCCAAAGACTCCTTTTGAACTGTGGACAGGAAATAAACCTTGCTTAAGACACCTGCATGTTTGGGGTTGCCAGACAAAAATTAGATACTACAACCCACAAGAAAAGAAATTGGATGCAAGAACAATCAATGGTCATTTCATTGGTTATCCAGAAAAGTCAAAAGGGTATAGATTTTATTGTCCTAATCATACCACAAGGTTTATAGAAACTAGAAATACTAGGTTCATTGAAGATGATGAAGTTAGTGGGAGTGAAACACCACATAAAGTGGCAATTCAAGAAGTGAGAGTACAAGTTCCTTTGACTTGTAGCTCTAGTAAAGTTGTTATTCCTCATGTTATTGAACCAATTAATAATAACGAAGAACAACAAATGAATGATCACATTGCTCATGATGAAACTATTGCCAATGAACCGAATGAACTCATTGTAGAAGAACCACAACAAATAACATTAAGAAGATCTCAAAGGGAAAGGAGATCTACTATTTATAATGATTATGTGGTATATCTACAAGGATCTGAATTTGACTTGGGTATAAAAGATGATCCAGTGACATTTTCACAAGCTGTGAATAGTGAAGATGGTGACAAGTGGTTAAATGTCATGAAAGATGAACTGAAATCTATAGAATAGAATGAAGTTTGGGACCTTGTTGAGTTACCAAAATGATGTAAGAGAGTTAGATGTAAATGGGTCTTTAAGACCAAATGTAACTTTCATGGTAACTTAGAATGATACAAGGCTAGACTAGTTGCAAAGAGATTCACCAAAAAGATGGAATTGACTATAAAGAAACCTTTTCACCAGTTTCAAGAAAGGATTATCTAAGAATTATTATGGTATTGGTGGCTCATTATGATCTAGAGTTACACCAGATGGATGTGAAAATCGCCTTTCTAAATGGGAATTTAGAGGAAAATGTATACATGGACTAACCAATGGGGTTCATAGAAAAGGGAAAAGAGCACATGATATGCAAACTTAAGAAATCAATATACGGACTTAAACACGCTTCAAGACAATGGTACCTTAAATTCAATGATACTGTTGTTTCCTTTGGATTCAAAGAAAACATTGTTGATCGGTGTATATATCTGAAGATCAGTGGGAGTAAGTTTATATTACTGATTCTGTATGTTGATGATATCTTGCTTGCAACTAATGATCTTAGTTTTTTAAATGAGACTAAGAAAATTATTACAAATGTTGTTACTTCTATGCTTTAATTAAAATCAGCATAAGACGGAGATTATTGAGATTAAATGTTAATTTTATTGAATAGAATCTTAATATCTAAGTTTTGTCAAACAACATAGGATAATAATGTTAAATAGAACAATTTCTTTTCAAACAGCGAACATCAAATAGAATAATGATATGGACTTTGCGAAAAAAGTAGAGGTCATGACTCATGATCGAGTATGGTATGTTACTCCCTTTTTTCGTTATGGTCAATTACAGTATTTATAATGTGTTTGGATATGTTTTCTTAAGAGAACTAGAGGAAAAATATAGAAAAATAAGAAAGAGGGAGAAGAAATGGAAAATTAGGGTTATTTAATTGAATGTAAAAAAGAAATCAAATAAAAATGTACAAACCTTTTTATTTAAAATCAAATTTAGTAAAATGGTTTTAAACAATAGCTAGTCAAAAAATTTAGTAAAAATGTATATTAACTAGGTGGCCTTTGTTACATCTTCTTTAGTATAAGAGTAACTTATTTTTAAGAAAATAGTTCGTGTTCTTAATTTTCATGTATTTGTTTCAGCCTTGTAAAATAATTAGAAGTTTATTTGACAGATAAAAAAAATAATTAAAAGTTGAAAAAAAGTATGATTAAAATTAGAAATTATTTTGAATAATTTTTATATTTTTTTTAAAAAAAATTGACCTTTACAATTATTAAAAAACATAAATTGGTTTTTACTTTTTCTAAAATCAGTAAATAATAATATTAATTATTTTATATGAGAAACTTTTTTTGCTGAATAGAAACACTTTTTTTTAATGTGACCTTTACACTTTTTTTTCCAACTAATTCATGATCCTTAAGAAAAATAATTAGTTTAATTAATCGCATTAAATATGTCAATTATTTATACTAATATTTTAAAATTACTCATTTCTTATCTCTCTATCCACTTGATTGTTTCACATTAATGTTTGAAAAAATAATAATTAAGCAATGATACGTATGAAAAAATCATTAATACATCTAAAAAATTTAACAGAATATCTTATAAAAATGGATAAATGAATTTCTGAAAAAAGTCATAATTTTAACAAGAGGGAGTACAATAACATTTAAAAAATGACTTGTTTTTAAATATAAATCAAAGACCCTTCTATCATTCTATGGTAAAAAAAACTAGGGTTAAACACCACAAAGAAAGACTCTAATTATATTAGAATTCTTATCCATGTATATAGTTTTTGAAAGAAATAGAAAAAAAAAAGTAATTGTGGATGAAACCCCTAAAAACACCTCAGGTTTACTTTCATGCTGTCATCAAGCAAAGTGTGACCATATTGGTAAAAGTATGTATAGACCAAATTTTTTTCCGAACAAAAAAAGTATTGGGTCGTTACCCAGCACAGAAAAAATGATGCGCCAAAAATTAAGATAACACAACAATGAACATTGTTATTTGTTTTAGTGTGAATTGCATGTAATGTCAGTATCGAAAAGCGATAATTAATCTAATAACACAACTTTTTACCAGAAAACATTAGTGGTGGTTTTAACATTAGACAAATTAATTCTAGCTACTTAATTTTGGTACCAATTTGTGCCATTGTCGTTGGTAATATCATTTCCCAACAAGAACATTCGTTCAAGCAGAACATGCCTAACAGTCAAAAGCAAACAACTCGGGGGAAAAAGAAAAGGCATACTTGTTTGTGCAGATTGTACCACCTAAAAAAGGGTATTCTCAAATATAAAGTACCTAAAATCCAACTGAAGTTCCTATAGTTTTATAAAATTATTAGTCCACTTACATAAGTTCACTACTCTACAATTTTAAAGTAGAATAAAATTAAGCAAACCAAATCATCAAGCACCCTAAACCCCCAACACTTCCCCTTTCCCTGCCAAACCAAAAAACTAGAAAGGTTAAGCTGTCAAATCACGAGAGATTTGCTGAGTCTCCTCCCTATTCTGTCAATCTTGGCTCAACAAGGTTTATCACCCTCTGATGAATAAGAAGCATGCTTGCTTTTAATCTTCTTCACATCTTCCCTTGAACAAATGAAAATCCTCTTCACCACGGTACAAAATTCCCTGCAATCATGAGGAGAAAGAAGAATACAATTAAACTCTATTTTTATATGAGACAAGCAATTCGAAAGTGCAGCCAACATTGCCAAAATTACTCACGGCCATGGATCATCGCCAACGAGCATCATGTCATTTCCATCATCAGTAAAAGTAATAGCCCACTTGGTTTGCATTTGAAGCTCTCCCTTAATATCAAACATTTTCTCAAGCTCATATATGAGATCATCATAATCTTTTAACACGGTAAGGTCAACTGCACGACCAACAGCAACACCTTGCATTTGCACCTTCTCAAACAACAAGGGCCAATGAGCCAATCATCCTTCAGCATATGATAACAAATATGCAAAAGGAATTGAACTTTAAACTAAAAATTCAAAAAAGAATTGCTACATTCAGTATTCCTACCCTACCATTCACCTACTTTTTTGTTTATTTTTTACTTTGTAAGAAAATATGAAAAGGAAGGAATCTTTATGATATTACACTACGTAGGTACCTTGGTCCGAGTCCTGGTGTGTCTCTGACTGGCACTGGGTGATCCATCAGAAATATTTTGCTTGTGCTCCTTATTGGACAATGAATAATAGGGATTCTGACCAGCCTCAGTTTCACATGCAGCAACAGGAATAGAATCTATGGGACCACTGGGAATAATAGCTGGACATCCTAATTGTTCTTTATCCGGAAGGGCAACATTGTTAGTAATATTGTTAGTCAAATTTACTCCAAATATCCAACAATTCATGGGATTCTGACTACTCCTTTTAGCGCATTCCATGGGATCATGTGCCGAATCATCATTCGGCCTAGATGAAACAGTTGAATGTGCTGAGACAGCTTTGCTATTTTTGGGGTCCATAAAAAGGTTTGGTTTTGAATGTGGGGAAGAAGGCCACGTTCCTTCCACACATACTTTGGAGCTGCTGTTCATAGGATTACCATTAATTTCTTTATGTCGAGTAGACCATACAACTGGATTTTCATTGCTTTGGACCTCTGTACTGCTACCCAATGCTGTAGGGTCTTGTGGTCCATGATAGCAGAATGCTAGAGCAGGGGAATTAGGAGCAATTTCTACATCCAACCATCACATAATTTAAGTCAATGTTCATTTGATCCATAAACAACAACTAAAGACTTGTTTGAATAAACTTCTTAAAAAGTGTTTATTTATAAGAGAAGAAAATAAAAAGATAGAATAAATGAAGTTTCTTTCTTAAATTAAAATCAACTTATGTACATCAACTTTCTTATTTAACTTCTTTAAAAGCTGATTTTAAACTTACGAGAGAAACTTAATTTATTTTACCTATTTTTTTTTCTCCTACAATAAGTTTTACCAAAAAAGGGCCTAATTAAGAAAACTTTGGTAAAATATCACCTACCAGAAGATGAAACCTCAGGCCTGGACCTTTTGCTCTTCACCACTTGTTGAGTGATATTCAAAGCAGTGGAAGCAACAAAAGGCTCTATCTCCCACGAAGAAACCCTCTCTGGCCTTGGAATTATGGCTGGTTCATCCCATTGAACCTAAGTGGCAAAAGTTTATAAATGTTAAATTCAAACAGAACAAGAATTTAGATAGAAAAAAAATAAAAGTCTTAAGTTCAACCTTCAATGAACGCCACTGAGAGTTCCACCATCCTGGAGATACATCCCCAACCCCAACAATAGTACCAGAAAACCTGACCAAAAAATTAAAGCAATGTGACCACAGAAGACCAACTAGAACGCAAGATGACACTCAGTGACTATTGCTAATTGTTTACTACAGTGGATATACCTTCTCTCAGGTGAGTCCTCCACCTCAAATCTCATCTTAAAACGCATGCCAACTGAAAACTTATTGTTTTCTGCCTCCAGATATTTGTTTACACCAATAATAAACTGGCTAGTCCTGAATGCATGAAAAGGCATGCTGACCAAGGGTTACACATTCTGTTACATTTTAATTATAAGCTTATGGCACCTAAAAACAAGTTTCAAGATGTTTACCAACCTAGGTTTGTAATAAACCACAAACATGGTACTTGTCAAAAATGCATGAGAGGCAGTGGCAAGCACTCCAAGATGCATACTCTGGCTTGATATCACAGATGAAGGCATGGGACTCTGTTGCCGGGCTACACGCCTGACACCAACTCTCAGTTCACCATCCTCTCCCCTACAACAACCATGTCAAGACCAAAGTGCACATGAACCAGCATAAAAGACACCTAAGTTTAAACAAACACCTTAAAAACACAAAAGCATCTCCGGCAACCAGTTTTTTGGACGTGACAAATGTACTCCAGCCAGTTGTAAGCAAGTGCCTCCTTGGTTGACCTGATCATATTTACATAAAGGGAGAAGCAGATTGGCGACTAGCAAAATAGTAGGTGTAAAATTTGTGTTCCCTAGCATTCCTCATTTTATTTCATACCAATTATGATATTCACTCTCTTCAGAATTTGAAATTGCAAATATAGCATAAATCCCAAAAGAAGACTTGGAATATTAAAGCAAAATCACCTCTGAATATATGCTTAAACTTCCACTCAAACCCATGAAGATCCTTTGCTACCAATTCCTGAGTGGGAGTAGTCTGGGTCATGTCCTACAATGTATACGAAAGTAGCAAGCATGAAAATGAATGAGGAAAGATGGAAAGATGGGTTTTCATTTAATATATATAGCCAATTGAGAGGTAAATACCAATTGAGGCAGACACTCGGTAGCGTGCCTCCGCAGAACTGAAAATCCTCCATGTGTGCTAGTATCAGAAGCAGTTAATATCTTACTAAAAGAGTGAAAAACTTGTTTCTGGGTCTCGGGTGGACTTGTGTCCGGGCTCGTAGGCTCTTCTTGCTGAATAAAACCACAAAGATAAATCCTTAGAAAAAACACTCTCAACTTTCAACCTGAAATACTATTTTCCTTTAGTATTACGTATTTCACAGTCGCAGAGGAAATTGTAGAGCAATTAAAATACAAAACAAACAATTCTAGATAGACTAATACATAACGAGGAAAATGGGTTCATGAATTTAATCCCATTCTCTCAGAGTAACTAAAAGGGTGGGAAACACATAATCTCACATTTGATTCTGGAAACAAAGTGATACGAGCATAAACTTCATCGGTTTCTTGTTCCGCCTACAAATTAACACAAAAATTCATGATAAGTACATAACCACCACGATAATGAACAAGCAACAAAAGGAATCAAATGTAGCACAGTACCAACAACTGAATGTGCACAACACGGCAGAGAATCTTGGGTGGGAGATTGAAATGAGGCATTTCCTGGGTCAGTCCCTGATTAGTCGAAGCTTGCAACTGCCAAAAAACACAAGACCAAAACTGTCGTAAATTTCAAAGCAAACAAAAAACCATAAAGGACCCCAAAAAACATACTTGTTCCATGTGACCCTGCGGGAAGTAGAAAACTCTCTCCCCTTGGCGAGGAACATCCACCAAAGGTCCGGCGCATAGCTTCCATAGTTGCGTGTACAAATGGCCATCTCCCACACCTAACCACACAAACACAAATCAAAACAATTAAAGTAAATGAAAGTCAATGATCTTAGAAAGTAAACAACTTAACACTCCCCCAGTAAGAAAGACACAACACAACAACAATTGAAACAAAACGGCGCAAACCCAAATTCCTTAAAAACTGCTTTAAACATTAAAATAAATAAAAAACGCAACCACTTGGGTTTAGTTGTTCAAGTTTTAAAGTAAGCAAGCAAGCAAAAGCCATTGACCTGCCATTGAGGAAGACAGAGAAGGTTGCAGAGTGATTACTGATTAGATTACTACCCCACGGCAAGTAAGGAGAGAGAAAGCGGCACCCAGACAGTGAGTAGTTTCCTTCTTTTCGCTTCTAACTTATGTAACGATCCTCAACTCAACTGCCACGGAATTTATCTCTTTAGCAGTTTTTCTTTGCTCTTTTCGTTGGAAGCTCCAAAACCCTTTGCCTCTGTTATGGGCGTTGTTGGTAATTGTTTTCCCACCGTTACCAAATTCCCAGTACGTGGTCGTGGTGTTCTCTTCTCTCTCTTGTCTATCTATCTATTAGAGTATGGTCCTCTAGTCTACCCTCTCTACATAGTCAGCTTAGACTACTGTAATTTATTCTCCTGAAATCAAACTCATTGGCCATCATTTTGGTGGAAACCACACTTCATTATTATACACCAAACTGTTTCTGTTTCTATTTTCAATTATGTAACAAAATACTGTACTTCTCTTGTTCTGCTACTTTTTCTTCTTTTTTTTTCCGGTATAATGTTTATTTATGAAAATATACGTTTTTTCTAAACTTTTTTTTCCACGGTTATTTTAGTATTTGTATACGACGTAGTGCTGTATGATTATGCTTGAAATTTAGACATTAAATTCAAATTTTACTTCTCTGTAGAGAGCAACTCTTTTGATCTTCGGTAGACCTAGACATCGTGGATTATCTTGTTTCAACTATACCAAGTACCAACCACTGCTAACTATATTTATTTTCTTATGTCCTCAAATTGAATTTGATGTTGAATTTCAATAATTTACTTTAGATTTTAATCTCAATCATTTTTATTCACATGTTACTAAAGTGAAATTCTAATTTTAATTGAAAAAGAATATTACAAATATGTAAAGCCTGATTAATTTGAGATAATACTTTTTATTTTTATTTTCTACTTTATTTTTATATTAAAAAATGTTATAATATTTTCATTTTACTTCCTACTTTAAAAGGTCGATCACGAGCCTAGTAAATTTCTATAAGTATGAAACTTTTGGTACTTGTATAAGTTTGAGATTCTCAAACTAATTACTAATTAGTATTGCTTACATAACATGATTTAAAGCCAATAGCTCACTAATTAATGGTGTGTTTGTTTAGAGCAAATATATTCCAGTGGAAACCCACATTGAGAAAATTTTCTTCGAACAAACAAACTGTCAAGTACAAAATTTAAAAAGAATTTGGATTATTTACAGCAAAACTTTGTATAGTTGCTGTAATAAATTCTATCAACTTTTTTGTAAAAATAATGTTTACTAACTTTTATAAATATCTGTAAAAAAAAAACATTTATAAATAACTAACTATACAGCTTATTACACAAAAGTTAAGTAACTGTATTGTGTTTATGTGGTAAAATTAGTTACAAGCACGAGGGGTCATTCCTTTAAAAAAGAAAAAAAAAAAAAAAAGGCAGTAGGGTTCATGAACTCATGATTCTTTACGCGGTTAATTACTTAATTGAATGAAATCGAATAACCACTTGTCAATAAATTATATTTAAGCCATTTTTAATATCTTATAATGAAAGTTAGAATATGCTGTTGTCGTGATCTTCGATTGAGTTTCAAAAGATTGGTGGTGACAATCTGAGGTTGATTTTTTTTTTTCTTGGAGAAAAAAAAAATCTGCCTATCATATACTCCTAATGCATAGTACAGAAAGGATCTCCTTTTCATTAACCTATAACTATTTTCTGGCCCTTTTCTTAGGCAGAAAAGCAATAGACTTGAACAACTTGGAATTGGTTTAAGGAAAACAATCCAAATAGATATCTAAATGGACCACACGCCACAATGAGCTTTTGACATGCATAATTTTTCTTTCGCTTGTATCTTTAAATAATAAAAACGAAAACTTGATGGGCCAAAAAATTGCTGAGAGGGAGAGATATCGCACCAAAACGGTATTAATGCAACTGTCAAAAGGATCGTGGCTCAGGGCGGCAAAATATAATATTTTTTCCTAATGGTGGTGGTCTTGTCTTCTTAAGCTACTTGTAAGAACCTTTTTATCACATGGAATATATTATTTGTTTTTTTTATCGGCATGGAATATATTATAGTTAAAATTTATATATAATTTAACAAAGAATATTTTTTTAGTCTACAAAATTTAACAAAGTATATTATCACACATTGATTTGAATTTATTTGATGTAGTGTCAAATACCTTTCGAACTTTATAAAAGGTTTAATTATTGTTTTAGTTCTAAAATTTGGAATGAGCATTTTTTATAGTAATTGAAATTTTAAAATATTTTTTTAGTTCCTGAATTATAATAAATTAATATTTTATGATGATTTTTAGTATTTTTTTGATAATTTTAAAATATAAATTGAAGCGGTTAAAAAACAAAAATTAATTTATGACAGCTAAAATTAATTATAAAGTATTAATTTATTATTTTAGAGACTAAAAAAATAATTTGTCAAAATTCATGAAAAAATAGTTTTAAATTTTAGAGACTCGTACACACCCCAATTAAGTATTAGTTAAAACTAGCTTTGATATCAACGATTAATTTTAATACTTATTTTAAAACTTGTTGAAATCAGTTTGGCAAGAAAATTGATTGATTTTTCAAATTAAATCAGAATGCCGATACATTTTAAAAGTACTAAAAAATTGTCACAAAATCTTAAAAATCGAAATGTCAATTTATTATATTAAGGACTAAAAAAATTATCAAAATTCAATAACTAAAAAAATATATCCCTAAATTCATAAACTAAATCAGAAATCAAACTTTGTAAAAATGTATAAACTTTATCTATATTAAATAAGAATTTTTAGTTTAACAGATAGATAATAGAATTCTAATATTAACAATTACTGAATCAGGAAACTATGCCAAAGGTTACTTTAGAAATAATTAACTTTATCTTCACTTTTATTCATGTGTGTGTGATTTTAGTGAGAATGATGAAAATGAAAGAAAATGTAATATAAAATATATTGTTTTGATGGACGGAAAAGGTACAAAATAAGTATAAAAAATATATTTACTTATTTAGATGAATGGAAAATCAATATAAATAAATAAATAAACTGTATAAAAAACTTCAAACATACAAATAATAATTAGTCACATTTTGTAATTTCATTTGAACTTATATTATTTGAGGTTTATGTTTTTTTTTTGTTTTTTTATGGAATTTGAGGTTTATGTGAGGAAACTAGTATACTGGTGGGGCATGAGTTGAATGCACATTCCATGTGGAAACCAATTCTGTTCGTGCTCCTTGGCTTCCCTAAACCGTACACATCATGAAACACCACATAGGCACACTTGCTCTTAGGCTTGGTCACTTTATTTTTATTAATAACCTTTTGCTTTACTTTGATTTAATTTACTAATTTTTTTGTACTAATTGAGTTTGGGTTCATCTGGATTTTAGTGCAGTACCCCCCCCCCCCCAAATGATCATAAGGCTTTGTTTAATAATAACTTAAGCAATTGATGCTGGAATTCATGTTAAAGAATGTGAAGACATTCACGAGGGATTGAAGTAACATGAGCATTCCTTCCATCCACCACGGGTAAATTAAAACCACAACTAAATGTTGTTTAAAATTAAAATGTTTTGTTTAATTCCTATTTCATATTTATTTAATGATCATTGATATTCAGAAATTTCATTATATATAATTTCATATTTTTTATACAACATGGATTTTTTAAATAATTGAATAGGAATTTAATAAAAATAATCCCAATAATTCTAAAATAATTCATTTATTTTGTAAATATAAAATTATAAATATTTTATAATTACTACCATACATTATCTCAATGTAACTTTAAATTTTCTATCTTTTATATATTTAATAATTTCAATTTTTTTGCTATCACAGAAGAATTTAACTTCAATATATATATATATATATATATATATATATATATAATAGAATTCAATTTATTTAAAGTTTAACAAGTAGAATAAATGTTATATAATGAACAAATCTATAATAAGAACATGTATATGAATTTTATTTTATTAAAAAGTAAAATTTATGAATTAAAGTATAACATATTCATAAAATGCAAAAGAATTCGTGTAAATTTAAAAATAAAAAGATGTAAAAAAATAAAAGTGACATTGGAATGGTATATTCTCTATATATTTATCTAACTCTCACAGTGGGCAACTCCCCTTCCAACTGATTAAAGTAAAAGTATTGTATTACTGCAAAAGCAAATATTTCCGTACAAACAAAGTATTAGTAATCCTTTTTTTCCCTGTACGGACATTGTACACTTTAATTTTGATGCTCCATTGTCAATTCTTAAGTTGTTAGATCCAAGTGTCAAGCATGAAGATTTCTCGTATAAGTCAAACCTACTGGATCTTCACCCTTCTAGCCTTGTCATCCAATCATCCCTTCCTACTCCTGTCAAAAAGGCCTATACTAAAACCACGGTCCACTAACCCCGAAACGAATGAAGGCCAGTCCTAGTACCTTTTAAATTCCATTCTAAAAATAATATATATAGACTTGCCAAAATAATGTAAGCTTATTTAGTTTGTTTGCTTTTTAGGGAGTGATGAAGGGAAGTTTCACAATAATATTAATATTTGTAGTCCTCGTCGAATTCTGGAGTCCTATTTGATAGTGGAAATTAACATGATTGTTATCTCAACAAGAAGTAGATGTTGTAAACTAATTAATTAATATTACTCGAGGAAAAGTGTTTTATAACAAATTAATAGCTTAGGCCTAGACTAAGGTACTTTTGTTATGTAACTTCATCCGTTTGTTGGCATTTTGTGAGTAGTTATTTTGCATTTCATTTAGCTGTTGTCTTGGGGTGGGTGCCTAATGTTTACTGTATTAAGTTGCAATGAATGTGAGATTACGCATAAGAATTTTGTGTTCTTCTGAACTATTCCTATCAATGATTGGGATTAGCTAGACTTCAAATTATTAATATGCCTGTTCCTCTTCTTAACATTATTATATGCGAGTGCTAAAAGTTAAGCTTTTTAATTATAATAATTGGTATTGGTGTATCAATAAAAAAAATGGTATTGCTGTAATGTTATTTTGTACAATTCCACTTTTTACAATTAAAACATCATAAAAATATTTTGTAATGTAATTATTGTGTATAATTTTAAATCGTGCATGAATTTAATGTGAAGGATTAAAAATTATTATATAATAATTAGAATAAATTATATCCGTATATCCTTATATCCTGTATTTTGTTTAAATTTCATCTGATACTCATTCCTCTTTGCATATTACTTTTACCCCTTTATTAAGGCTGATTGAAATGTGCGAGTGATCAGACAAAATTGTCCTTACATTTTCATTGTAAAACCCAAATTATCTCCTACCTATTAGTTTCAGAATTTAAATTTCACGTTTCATTTATCTTCACCAATGAGTATTGTTCATTTCCCTCTTGTTGGCAAGTTCTTCTTCAGTGTTCATGGGGTGCGAGTTCCTCTTTTCTTTCACGATATTCACGTTCCATTTCTTTTCCTCATTCGCAAGTTCTTCACCGTTCATGTTCAAGTTCGTGAATTCTCCATTATTTCTTTTTCCGTTCATGAGTTCTCCATTGTTCGTCTTTCAGTTCGCGACGTTCACGAGCGCTCCGTTTGTCTTCCTCTTCGACGTTCAAGAGTGCTCTGTTTCTCTTCCTGTTCCACGATTTCTGTTCACGCTAAGGTTATGACCACTGGACCTTGTATATAGGTTACTTTTTAAAATTATTTATTTTATTTTTTGATTGTTTATTGTTGTCTATTTCTGAATGGGGTTTCAATGAGGGACCAATTTGAAACCACTTATGATTTTAAAAATTATTTGTTTATTATTTTTGATTAAAATAATGTTGATGTTTGGGACCATAGAAAATACAATGAATAAACTGAAAATCATTTGTTTATTATTGTTGATTAAAATAGTGTTGATGGTTGGTACCACATAAAACACAGTGGATAAATTAAAAATCATTTATTTATTATTATTGATTAAAATAATATTGATATTTGGGACCACATGAACACAATAGATGAACTGGAATATATGGAATACATGACTATGTGAACAATCCCATTAAGATTGATTATGATGTGCTGAAAATGAGGAAGAGTGTTAACAATACGTACCAACAAAGTGAGTTCACATCCAACAAAAAATTGAGTTTACGTCTAATTACATAAAAAACAAAAAAAAAAAAAGAGTTTTAAAATATTTCAGGTAGAAAGGAAAAAGACGAGTGTATTTTAATATAAAATTTCATTAAAAGTCATGTGATGAGGATATGCCTAATTTCTGTTAGATTATTGAAAGGTATTTTGAAAAGAGGGAGTCTAGATATAATGTGAACTAAACAATTTAAGGAATTTGTTGCAAAGCGTAGGAAAGAATAGATATCGGATGAAATTTGAGCAAAACACGAGTATAGGTTAATCTAATAATTATCTACGCTGGTTTGCCTTTTCATTTGAGGCGACCTACAACTCCATAACATATCTGTCTTAGGCTGGGCGTGAATCCTTCGGAAACTACCAAATATTAACCTCTGCACAAAAACAGGTTCATTAATACCAAAAACACGTTTGGAATTGAAATACATTGAGACAACTAAATCACGTCATTAGGATGGGAAAAAACGTATGTCAAAGCTACAACTGGAAGCACTAAATCACCATGGGACTAATCCACTAGAGAATGCATGCATAGTGCTGAATAGCAACAAAGCGCAGAATTCTGAGCTTGGTTAATTTACCTTGGTCCCGACAGTGATAGGACTGCAAATAACGAACTTGTGATGATTTTGTAAAGGTGGTGGTCAATTTCACTCCATTTCCGGAATATTGTGTAGAGTATTTGTGTTTGTTTCTATTTGGAGAGGGAAAGCGAATTTCAAGTTTCCAATTCCAACACACTCAGAAATTTATAATCTTCTCTGCTGCACTACTATAACCTAGGCAAAAAAAATGCACGTGTTGGTTTGTAATGGACCATATACAATAGTTTCATATTAAGGCCCAAGAACAATCAATACCCACGCCCAATTTGACACTTTTGGTTTTGGATTCCCTCGTTCGTTGTAAGAGAAACGGACTTCCCTTTTGTTTAAGGTCCAAGGATTGATATATTCATGGTTTTTTTTTTTTACGTGATTCTTATTTCTCGTATTATTAAATCGGAATATAATTTTAGATTTTAAAAATTTCCAACCCTATTTCTATCAATCGTATCGAACAGGGCCTAATTTTTTTATTCTATTATTACCACCTTAAAAACTTTTCACACACGTTAAAAAAAAGTAATAATATTCACTATCTCCACACACACACAAGTTTTTTAAATTAATGCAACGTTAGTTGAGGTTTGTTATATAAGATATTATTTTAATAATACATAATTATATATACACACACACACATATATATATATATATATATATATATAATTTACTTCAAAATTTATATAATAAAATCAGTGAAATAAATATTAAAAAATTAACCGTGTGTCTTGCAAATGTTGTTAAATATAGTAGGCTTAATTTCACATTTGATCTCTCTACTATTATTGAAATTTGAATTTAGTCTCTTTTTTTCTTTCACAAATTCAGTCCTCTTACTAATTTGATTGTGTACTTTTGGTTAATAATTAATTTGACATACAATAAAAATGTTAACGTGATTGGACATGAAAGTGTTACATTAATATGGATGCGCTAATATTACATTGCAGTAAAATGTCACATCAATATTTTGTTAAATATATTAGTTGTTAATATAGTGAATGAACCCAAATTACATAATAAAAATAAAGGTATCCAAATTTCCCCCCCAAAAAATTTAGGAAACCAAAATCAAATTTAGACAATAATAGAGACACTAAAACATCAATTAAGTCAATATAACAATACGCTTTATAATCAGTATTATAGAACAAATAATGTAAAATTGTATATATGATAAAAAAAATTAAAATATAATGATCTGTAATTTTTTTAAAAACATATTCGTAAGAAACATTAAATTTCTTTACACGCAAAAAATTCTATGAGAATACACACAAAAAAAATCTGTTAATTTTTTTAACTAAATTAAGACATTATAATATTTTTGTTAAAATTATTGCAAAATTTGCAACAACAAAAAAAATCAAAAAATTAATTTTAAAATCTGCGAAAGCAATCTAAAAGATTGCAGGTTCAAATCATATTTTTATAAGTCTTCTTATATCTAAACGAAGATATAAACAAATAAGTCCGAAATTGTAAGACAAAGTTTAAATCATAAAAATATAATTAATTAATGAGAAAATAGTATATAAAAACTCTTGTTAAATTATCCATAAGAGCTAATGAATAAAAATACTCGAGTTTAAATATTGAACTGCTCAACGAATTGAAGTTATTATTAATCCAAATCACATCATTTTTTAGACAAAAAAGGGGGGGAAATTACACGATTTTAATTTGCTAATGAATACCCACGGAAATCATGAAGTCACGATGAGTGAGTCATGATGTACATAAGGGACCATTACCCCTACAAAATAACGGCTATCTATCGGGTAGAGGGACAAACAATCACGTGCATGGTGCATCCTTTTACTCCTTAGTTACACTCCACACACTTTTAGCTTCCTCCCCGGAAGTTTGACTAGGGTTTAGAATTATGCCGTGAAAAAATGAGAATGAATGATTTTTTTTAAAGATAAATAGCATTATATTAATTGCATAAGTAACATATAAATATATATTTAATCGTTTTATATTAAGAGTTTGTTTATCCCAAAAAAAATATGTTATTTTATCCTTTTAAGGACAAACTGAGTTAAACACTTTTTTTAAAAACAAACAAATTACTTTCTTAAAATATTTTTGGGAAAAAATAATTTATCCCAAGTTTTCTTATAATTGTGTTATGCTATTACTAATGAAATGTGATTAAAAAATGTGGTAAATGAATAAAAAGGTTGAGAAAGCATTGTGATAAAAAAAAGAATAATTAATCTTTTGAAACCTTTATTAGTCAATTACATCTCAATTATGTAATGTATAAAATATATAAGCTTATTAATATTAATTTACACAAATAATAACAATTTATATCTTATTTTTAAAAAAATTAAGTCAGGATGAGTGAATGATGACGTATATAAGGGACCATCGCCCTTCAAAACAAGGTCTATACTCTATAAGGTAGTGACTCAATCACGTGCATGGTTTAAACCCAATTAAAAAAAAAGATACAATGATACCAATAATCACGTGCATGGTTTTGACTTTGATTAAGAATTTTGTGGTGCTGAAATGAGCAACGATAGGGTCCGTTAGTAATAGCAATTCAAACAAAACTAGTTGTAGTATTTAGCAGTGCCAGTCTTGTCACCGTCCACTTTGTCAATCATGTTCATGCGTCCTATCGTTCCGTCCCAAGTTTATTCTAACTGACAGGTCAAAACTCAGACAATAATAAGTCTATTGCATTTTTCTTTTCTGTACAAAACTAAACTAAAACGTAAAATGCTTTGAAAAGATTAAAAATTATTTTTTTCACTAAATTTAGGTTAATAATATGTAAAAAATATCATGAAAACCAACATTACTTTGGTGAAGAAACTGGGTGTAGGTCTTTTAAGAAAAATCTCAAGTTTTAATCTTATTGATATAAAAAATTGCAATAAAGAGAAACCATTAAATATTTTTTACCTATAATATAATAATAATAATAATAATAATAATAATAATAATAATAATAATAATAATAATAAT
>CM023943.1:34036776-34054830 GCA_013407115.1 Glycine latifolia | reverse complement strand
CCTTATTGTTGAAGATGAATTAAACTTAAAATGCATATTTAATATATTTATATAATTTATTCTATCATATCTCCATATATAAAATAATTGTTTCCATAGCTTAAACAACACATTTAGTGCTCATGGAAGGAACTATTTGGTGATCCTAGACCATTGCCCTGATAGTGTTAAGTCTAAGCTACTAGCTGATGCTTTGGGAGTCTTGTTCCTAAAGCCCTAGTTAGTTGTTTCACCTTTTCCGCTTTCTGTTTAATTTTCGATCTGCATAAAAAAACAAACCACCTTTAGTAAATGTCATTTTCAAAAAACTTGTCGAAACTTAAGTGGTTATCAAATTTTGCAATTAATGTATCAATTAATTTTTTTAATTGTCACATTAAAAAATTATTTTAAAATTATATAAAATAAATCCAAAAGGTTGAAAAATTGATCCAAAATAAACCACGAAATTTTAATTTGGTTAGTTCAAATTTAATATGAAAATAAGTGTTGATATTTGGTAGGTGAGAGTCTAAAGAGAAATAATTTTTAAATTGATGAGATTTTTTGTATTATGCTTCACTTTTATTTTTTCTATTTATCTTCCACCAAACATTTTTTTATTTTTTTACTTACTTTTAGTTGTTTTTTTTCAACAATCATATTTTTCTCCTATCTACCAAATAAGACATAAATTATTGTTAATATACATTGAGTTAAAAAAATGTTAATAATTATGTTCGGTAAAATATTTTAACTAATTTTAGTTTTTTTACTAATTAAAAAGCTTATTTATCTGTTTAGTAAGCAAATTTTTTTAATAGTTTCTAACTTTTTTGAAATACTAAAAAAAATTTAAAACCTTAGCTTCTAGCTTCTAATTTTTATATTTTCTTTCTTCTTAATGTATTTATCAAATTTCTTATTTATCTTTTTAAAATAAATTGTAGTTTTATTGTTATTTAATATAGAATAATATATCATGAGTTTACTCTAATTTATTTTATTTTTTATATTATATTCTTAATTTAATGATTGTACCATTTATTTTATTAATTTAGCATTATAAATCAAGACATTAATAATGATAGATGATATGTTTATTCTTTTTATTATATTTTATATTTTTTATGTTACATTATTTATTTTAACCATTATACCATTTATAATATTTAATTTATTATTTAAACACTATATTTTGTGTATTATTTTTTGAATAATTCTATATCAGATGATTTATTTTAACTATTACACTAATTAATATAATAAAAATATAATGTCTATTTGAGTGTATTTTTTTATATTATTTTAAATTTGATTAAAAATACTTTAAAAAAATAATATAAGATTAATAGTAGAATGCTTAACAAAAAAAATATAACATAAAATACTAAAAATAAATATGTTTATTTTTTTCATTTTACATTTTCTAATTACTTTAATACCTAATTTTAATGTACACTTATAATTTAAATTAATTAATTTTTTAATTAACTTTCAGCTACCAATTTTTATACTTTTCAATTAATTTTATCAAATTAAACATAGTCAATACAAAATAATTCTAATTCATTTTATTAAATAATAAAAAAGAGTATTAAGAAAATTTTAAATATATTACAAAAATCTTCACTAGATTTGTTTTTAATCCTGGGGATGATACCTTCGACAAATTGAAACTTATTGTTGACCAAATTTGCATAATTTTTTTCAGGAAAAAAAAAACAACATCATTTTTTTCAATTTTTTAGGTCACGATGAGTGAATGATGACGTATATAAGGAACCATCGCCCATCAAAACAACGTCCATAGGGTAGTGACCCAATCACGTGCCCCATTTAAAGACAATGATACCAATCCCTTGACCTTGATTACATAGTTACATTTCCACACATTATACACCTGGGAAGTTTGACTCAGGTTTAGAATTTTGTGGTGCTAAAATGAGCATCGAATAGGTTCGTTCGTAGTAGTACCAAACAAAACTATTTACTCTGAGCTTGTCTTGTCACCATCTATTTGCTGTTCTTGCGTCCTGTCCTTCGCTCCCAATAAGTCTATCACATTATTTTTGGTATATAGTTTTAAGTCTATTACATTTGTTTTTGTTTCTGTACAAGACCAAAAACTAATTAAAAACCAACATGTAGTAAAACGAATTTGACTTGGTCATGGATAAGCTTCTTTAAATAATTTTTTACAAAAAATAAAAATAAATAAATAAATTTATGTTAAACTTAACCCATATATAAATTAATTATAGGAGTTTCATCGAGAGAATAAAAATAAAATAAAAATATTTAAATTAAAATAAAATATATAAGATATGAGACCTATTCAAGATCTATAATATTTTTTCTTTATTTTTTACCTTTCACTTTTTGTCAAAGTTCAAACACAAGCTAAAATATGAGAACTTTTATAAATTAACTTGTGTATACATTCATTTTACCTTAAAAAAACTCATTTTAATTTATTTTCTTATCTTAAACGTTTTTTAAATAAACTTAATCAAAGAGACTCTAGTGTTCTAATAGTGCAATATTAAAATGTTAAAAAAACAACATTTTTATTAAAATTACGTTAATGATGTAATAAAACTCATCTAAGTAAAGTAATGATACTTTCAATGAAAACATCCTTTTTACCTAATATTAATCCAATCCAATTATTAACACTTGCTTTTAAAAGATATTACGAAATAGACAAATAAGTCATTGGTATGAGTAAATTAAAATTAGACTCAATTTTATTAGATAAAATTTTGAATTTGAGTATTCTTGAAGAAAAAAAATAAGATTAAAAAAAAGAGATTTCATCAAAAGTAGTTACTGATAAAAATTGGTTATCACGAATTAAAAAAAAAGATTAAAAAAGAGATTTCATCAAAAAATAATATTAATCCAATCCATTATGTTTTTTTTTTAAATAGTTATTTTGAAGTAGGAACAACTTAAAACAAAAAATATATATATATTTAAGAGTTAAATACATATTGAAACTTATTTAATTCTTTGTCAATTATTCATAATGAAAATTAATTATTGAACTTTAAAGAAACATGTTGATTAAAAAATGTTAAATTTATCGAGAACATAGGGTAGATAACTTAATTAACTATACTTATTAGTTTATTACTAATAAAGTTACTATGTTTGCTTGAAATACAATATTATATTCACTAATTAATAGTCAATTATATTGGAAGTTATTTAACATTTCTAATTTGAGTAAATTACACGTTTTTTTAAAGATGCAAATATTACATTATTCTCTCAACTTATGTTAAAATTTTCATTTTTCCTCCTTGACAGATTACAATGTTTGATACTTTATTTAATTTTATATTAAAATTCCGTTAAGAAAAGATACTGAAATATCATTTAACTATTATTTTCTGATATATGCAAGTGTTATACGTACCTCTTTCCTTTCTTGTGTTGAAATGCACATTTTTCTCATGAGGGTGGGAGCTAGTATGAAAATACTCGTTTTTTTACCCAAAAAAGAAGAGTGTTATAACTTATCATACTTGCATCTCATCAGCGATGGTTATGTAAATGATTTAGTAATAATATTTTTTAACGCAAGTTAACATAAATTTAACAGTAAATTAAAAAAAATGGTCGAATGTGTAATATACCTGAATATGCATAAGAAATCAGAGTGCAAATTTTAACATAAAAGGATATAGGAGTGTAATATTTGCAACTATCATGAGAAGAAAGTGCAATATTTGGATATATTAAAAGAAAAACTAATAAATGAAATTCTTTCCATGCCCTGGATACAAAAAAATGGTTTTAATTTCTAAATATTTGTTTTTTCTTACATTTTTTTTTCTTTTTATACATCTCTTTTCTGTTTTTATTACATTTCCTACTACATATATCACTTTTAACAAATATATTTTTTTCTTAACATTTAGTAAAAATGTTACCAATTTTTTTGACAATATTTAAAAAAATAAAAAAATACATTAGTAATATTTATTTATATTTAAAAATATTTTTTATCAAGAAGTATTAAATAAAATGCCGCTAAAAATCACCTATAGTGATTATCATAAATCATGTTTCTTTTTTTCCCTTTTCCAATTTCCTGCCCATTTCACATCAAATAAGGGAGTATGAAAAGACATTACTTCAAATAATTTCATCAGATCACGTATTTATTGAGAGAGGAAAGAAATTAAGAAAGCGAAAGGATTCTCACCCTATGATACAGCCTACGGTTAGTGGACAAAAATCTATTATTTCAGTTGTAAGTGTCCGGGCATTGCATTGCTTTCATCTTTATTCTGCACATTGGGCAAAGTTTTTATTTTCTGCCAATTATACTATACTTTCCTTTCCGTTAACTTATGAACACAGAAATTGCATTACTGAATACTGATTGATCGATTTAAGTGCCAAAAAAATCAATCACCCACGTTCACCTCATTGTTCTAACTTCTAAAATCCGAAACGTCCTGATTGAGTGTCATATTTATCCACTACCATTATTTAAGTTAAAGACAAATAAACATGGAAACAGCGAGTAAAAGGTCAATTTCTTGTCTTTTTTTCTTTTTTCCAAAACAAATACGAAAGTAAAAATGACGAAAACCCATTGTTGTTGATGAGTGATTCTTAGACAACGTCATGCCAGTATGCCACCAAAGAAGAATATAAAGTCTTATAAATATCAGGTTTAACTATTGGAAAACATCTTGCAAAATGACGTGATCAACTTAAAGGTCAACTGGAACTTAAATACTCCTATGAATGATTAGTCTTTCCTTGGCTCTTGGTTAAAGGATACAAAACAAGTTTACCGAAAAAATCCTACATATGCTACCATTTCATGAGAAGTGTATTTGATGGCTGTTGGACCTTGTCGTGTAGGTTTATGTTACATAAAAAAATCTGAGGAGATTAATTAACTGCAAGTCTGCAATACGTGTGAGAGAGAAAAATGATAACTTAAAACTATTTGAAGAAGAAAAAAACAATAGTTTTTCTTTTTGAAATAAAAGAAAAATCCATATCAATGCAGACTAATAGAAACATTGGACGTAGCTAGCTGGGCTATATCTAGCTATCAATTAGGGAAAGCTTGTGTTATTCAATTACCTTTAACTTTAAAATAGTGTATCGCCTAAGATTGAATACACTACTACTTTAAAAGATTTCTTAAAAAATAATGTTTTTTGAGTTCTAACAATTTGTTGAATCGATTACGTTCATTAAGTTGCACTTTATTTACGGGAGATGGGATAGCTTTTAATATAACCACCCGTAATTGTATAATATTTTTTTAAATGTATATACAGAGAAAGAAAAAGAAACCGTGAAATAAGATAATTAGTATGATAAAAAATGTAACTCTGATGGACTAAAGAAAAAGGAGATATGGTTACATGTATAATTGGATATACAGACACACACACCCTCTGGATACTTATGGAATAATCTTGAACATACATAAAGATTGTTTTGTCATACGTGCTGCTTGCTTCGACAGCAACAACAAAAAATGAAAAAGGCCTGGATCATATATTTCCAATTGCTCCAGAGTATTTGTCGTGGTCCTCATTACTTATCCTGCAGATATTTTTATTCCGCAGAAAGTTAAATCCTAAATGCATCTCTTCTGCCACTGCAAGACGAATAAAGTTATGGAGATCAATGTTTCAAACTTCAAAGATAAATGTTAAGGATGATTTTTGGTTTTTTAACTTGATTAATGTAAATACAATTTTAAGATATATAAATTTAACATACTCCTAAATTTATTTTAAAGTTCAGATTGATATAAAAACTGTAAAAAGTCATGAATTAGCTTGAAATCGCAAATCTTTTATATAAGTACGAATGAATATTCTTGATATAATTACTAATGTAACATCTCAAGAACTTTGAAAATAATTATTTTCACAAAATAAGTTACTACAATTACATCCCACATTGGACATTTATGAGAATTGCATATAACTTCACTACACAGTAGTAATTTTTATTTGTGATCACTTGTATCCTTAAGACCGTAATAGAAGATCTAGGAAAAATAATTCAACTCAAACATATTATAATTTAATATAAATGTTTTATGATAAATAAATAATTTTAAACCTATAAACCACAACTTCAGATATCATTTAAGCATGCATTTTGTATAAAGAGAAACTTCTATTTATAAAAATAATTATGGGTATTGTAATAAAGAGATGCAAAGAAGATTTTTTTTTATAAAAATAATGTGTCATAAAAAATGTGTTTCAACATAATATATCTATATATATATATATATATATATATATTATTACAAAACATTTCAACTAATTTTTTACTTCTTTTACGAGTTAAAAAGTTTGGTTATCTGATTGGTAATTTTTTTTAGTAGTTTTTAACTTTTTTTTAAATGTTATTTGAAATAATACTTTTTAAAATGTTAACTTTTAGTTATTTTTATGCTCGATTTATTTACTTAGTTTCCTCGTTATCCTTTTAAAAATAAATCATGATTTTATTATTTTTATTAAATTTTATAATTTAAAGTTATTTTAGATTTATCAAAAAACATATAATTTAATAAGTTAATTTTTTCAGTTTTTCACTAAATTTTAATTAGTTTTATAAAAAATAATCATAAGTGGCTTAAAAGTACATTACAGAACTTTAATAAATAATTAAAGTTATAATCAATTAAAAATATCAAAAGTAGTTAACTAAAAATAAAAGAGCCTAAGGATCGAGAATGAAGATAAGCCTAAAAATAGAAGAGCCTAAGCGCATAGCATACAACCTGTTGTACGAAGAACTGAGCAATGTAGGGGGTACGTTATCATTTTTTAACATGTTCTTTGAGTACATATTCAATTTTGATGGAGCTTAAACCAATCCATCTCTGTCATAAATCATTTACTTATGTTGAAGACATTCTGCTATACGGAAAAATTGGAAATTAAAGAACTTCAAAAAAAGGAAAAAACCAACACGCTTTAAGACATACTAGTTTATATATTCACATGATTAGTTAATGCAGGTTGAGTTTTTCTTTCCCCTTGGGGCTTTCATATTGAACCCCAACTAATTCAAAAAGCGCAACACTCGTTAGAAGCTAGTAGTAACTTTTTGCGTTAACTTATTAAAGAAAAACCCAAAGTTGTATGATAGAGGAAGTACTAGTACTAGTTAATTAAAGATATGTTTCGATGAAAATATGACTACTGATAATAACTATTAATATTATTTGTGACAACAGGAACAGTTGGCACATAGGATATAACATTAAGATATATAAGAAACATACCAACAACAACTGAACATGCAGCATTAATACAGAAATACAGTAGATTATAGACATGCCATAAACAACGGTTGCTGCGGCGAAAGATCCTCCTCCGGCCACTCGGGGAGTTCGCCGGAGGAAGTCCAGGAGGAAGCGCCGGCCGGACAACCCCAGCAGCACTCGCCGTCCATCAGCTCCGGCAACTCAATCTCGCCCCAAAAATCATCGCCAGCGCTATCGCCGTAGTCGGAGGCAATGCCGCTTTTCTCATCATTGCGGGAAGCTTTCATCATACGCGCCGCCTGGGCAGCGGCGGCCTGAATGTCTCTGGCCGTGCGGGACGACGGAAGCGGCAGGGAGTTGACCTCGTCGGGAAAGTTGAGCTGCGCCTTCCGGCCTTTGAGGCAGTAGGCTGCGACGTCGTATGCTCGGGCCGCCATTTCCGGCACCGGAAACGACCCCAACCATATGCGGTTCTTCTTCCGTGGCTCCCGGATTTCGGAGACCCATTTGCCCCACCGGCGCTTGCGGACGCCGCGGTACACGGGGTGGCGCGTGCCGACACGAGGGTTGTCCCTTTCGGCGGCGGCGTCGGGGTACGGTGGAGGTTGATGGTCCATTCACAGTGTATAGAGTGGCATGCGTATTGGGACTCTGAGTGTGTGCGACATTTATAAGGTTGGTTCATCAGACATTAAAGGGCGATGGATAAGGAGATTACGTAACTGCCCTTGGGGATTCATAACTCTTTCTACGTAAAAGGGCCAGCATGCAATTAATTATGGATGGCATGTTTCATACATGACAACGCGCGGGGGTAGCTCTTGCTCTTCCTGGACTTTGCCATCAAACTTTTTTCAGCCACTCATCATTTCTACTACTACTACTCGTACAGGTATTTAGAGTCATCATTTCTACTACTACTACTCGTACAGGTATTTAGAGTAAGACCTGTGTTATTCATACAATTTTTACAAAAATGTTTTCAACTTAACTGCAGTGTGATAATTTCAACTTAGTAATTTCGAGATTGAAATTTAAATACACAGTAAGTTAAATATTTGAGGAAAAAAAATTACTTTCTTGAAGAATATTATACTCATGGTCTTAAATTAAGTAATTAAAAATTAACTTTTTTATATATACAATAATAGTATTAAACTAAAATTTAAGATCGATTTCATACGAATTACCCAAACCTGATTAGCTATCCTAGTGGGTAACTATTAATTTTTTAAAATCGACAACTATACACGTTCCTTTATTATTATTATTATCTTTTAAAGCGTTTTATATAGATGAGCTGGATAAAGTATAAAGCAAATATCTTGTCCCAGTCTATATATAATCTGAGATGTGTTGCATAAAGAGAACAACAAAAATATCTACGATCGTGGTCAAAATACGTGATCCGATTTTTGTTTTTCTTCTTTCATTCATGACTCGCGGCTGACAGGTTTGACGAAGACACACATACTAGAACATTGAAAGTAACGCGACAACATTGAGCACGATATATAACAATATGACAGTTTCCAGAATTAAGCTCCATCGATCAATTTAACTTAATCAAAACACTGGACAATTGATAACAAAATGTGAAATTCAAAATTAACAAATTGGATATAAACCATGGAAAGATCGTGAGAGGCACGGCAGAAAGAAGAGCGTATACAATTGTGTGTGGATCGATACGATAGATAATGTTTGGAGTAAAATGACGAATGTGCCCCTGCTGCCAAACAAAACGTTCACAACTCACATGGGGGAGTGTTGCACGAGAATTGGGTGACTACTGTTTGGCCTTTTGGTTTTGGTGGGTGGGAGGATGGTTTGATTGATAATGATATCAAGTTAACAAACATACACAAAGCCAATGTGTCACTGGGTTTCATGATAATGATATCAAGCTATGAACACACACAAAGCCAATTTGTCACTGTTCTTGCCAAATGACATTTAATTGGCCAATTAACTTTTCAGCTTAACAGCTCGACAACTCAAAATGAACACAATTTTAACATTATGCATTCCATGAACCGTCTTATCACTTTTCTATATATTAACATTTTCATTTTAATAATCGAATCATATATATTTGAAACCCACATAGGCACATACCATACAGTACGTAGTACTTACGATTCATTATATATATTAGTTTTGCCACAGATAGCATTAGAATTACAACTTTGGTCGTGGAAAAGTTTTTTTTTATAATTAGAAACAGACTATCAAATATTTTCTAGGTGCAATTAGTAATTATCTAGTAGTAAAAATACATTAAATTAAGGTTATTAAAGTTGTTTAAGTCACAAATTTGACTTGTTTTGGGTTTAACTCAAAGTTATTTGATTTATAATTTGGTAGAAATAATTTTAATTGATTTTGAATTATTGAATGTGATTGAAATATATATTTATCAAATAATTATATTAAAACCCCTTCAGCAATAAAAATAATATTAAAATGTGCTTTTTTTTAAATAAAGGGTATGCTAATTAATTTTCTAAATTGAAAATAAATAGAGGTGTAATTAAGTCAACTTTAATTAATAAGAATTATTTCGTAAATTAGTAACTTTTTTTCTATACACATTTTTGTACTCATTGTGCCAAATAACATTTCTACTATATTCTGTTTTTTTTTATTCATTGTGAAAATCAGAATTCGTGCTTAGATTTTGGTCCCGTGACTAAGATTTAATTAAGTACTTTATGTATAGATTTCACGAATTTTCTCCTTGCTTTATATTGAACTCCAGAAACGCAGACACGGCTAACGGGCTAAGCCCAATCAATTCAGTCAGAGGCGGAGGGAATGTCGGTTGACATGTTATGTCGCCCTGTTTCTAATTTTACAATTTTTTTGTATATTTATATGTTTATTTAATCATTTCTATAAATTAAATTAAATTTTCAATTTTTTTAATTATTGAAACGTTGATAAAGATATTTATAGATTATTCATTGACAAATTCTAATTTATTTTATGTTATATTCACCTGACCTCCATATATGGCGTAATTTTTCACTCGAACCTTGAACAATAAGCACGCAAAAAAAAACGAAGAAGCAATTTCCTGGGATATAGCAGTCAAAACACAAATCTTCTATTTCGTGCTATGCAGCTTAATTAAAATCCACACGACCGTGCTTTCCCTGTTTTTTGTTGAAAAGAAAATAACTTAATACCTTTCATTTATAATTATGCACTTGCCATAGTTTACTCTTTCTCTTTTGTTAGTCTAATCTTTCCTGTTTTTAGAAAGTATTTTAGGTTTCAACTCTCTTCGGGAACAATTAATATTTTCTAATTTGTCATTGTACGTACTTTATCTTTTGAAAATATTTTGTCTCTTTTTAATGTTTTCGAGTGATATATTTGTGGGAATTTCATCTCTCTAAGATAGTCAAAATTTTATTCTTGTGCTCCTAATGCGTTTTTTTCACCATTAGTGTATGACGTATTTCTTTAGCAAAGTTGCCATCCTATATGTCTCAAATTATATTGGTTCCCCCCCCCCCCCCTCCCCCAAGTGATTTGTTACTTGTTCTCCTAATGTTTATATTTTACTCAGATAACATTAATTTAAAACTGGCTCATCACTAATTCATTATCCTATTTAATCAGTCTACATCATTCTTACATTATTCAAGTATTTAATTTTAAAATTAGTTGAAAACAAGTTCGTGGACCATTAATTAATCTATACATATTGTCAACAATGATTTAGTTTATCAATCTTAAAGTCATTTCTTATAAACAATAATAACCTAATCCACCTTGACTCAAAATATATAAGGGCAATTTATTACAGTTTATTTATAAGAGTAATTTATCGCACAGCCATATATACCGTGCAGCCATGCATGCAAAGACGTTTCTTGATAGAGCACTACCCGGTTTATTTATTCTCCACCGCTTAAGTAGTACTAATTATGCATATGATTTCCACCCCTTAATTTAAATTATTAACCTAGTTAGAAAAAAAAGTAGTCCCTCTCATAAATTATCCACGACCAAAGCATCGTAGTTATATAACACTGACATAATTTTTATTTCTTTATATCACATTAATTATCTTAATTATGATCTAACAATTTTTTCTATCTTGCAAATACAAATTTTCTTTTAACGTCTCCTAGTCCAACTGCAGCAGGAGGATTGATGCAAGGGAATGCCTGATAAGTAAAGATAACGATCGACCGCAGAAACTGTATAAAAAACATACAAGTGATGAGACGGTGACAAATAAAATGGGCGTTTGAGGCCTAAATATTTCTGTGCAATGGTTCTTGTGACTCCTAATTGGAAGGTCTTTAAAGATGAGAAAGATCAATTCGTATGAATTATTGATAACCTGGACTTAATGTTTACAGCAGGTACGATTGAGATAATAATGCAAAACCACCAACATCGTACAACTATAATCAATGCGTAAAATAGTCTTCGTTATTTAATGAGGTGCTGAAATTGTTTGGCCAAGCACACTGCAGCAACAGCATGCATGCAAATAGATTTCTATGATTGAAATGTAAACAGCTGTACTCAACACATCAAATCCTTTTTACTATATGTACACCTTTTGGGTATTCGGAACCGAATACCCATATATATCCTTTAGACATTTAACATGTGCGCATGTCAACCGCCCGAATACAAAACATACACAAAGTGTTAGGGCATTCAGTATGGTGGTCGACACTTAACTCAGCCGAATATCCGAATACCCATGAAGACTACTTTGATCCTTAACTAGGTGCTCAACATGCATGGGGATCGGTACTTGACAAAACCAAGAACGCGAATACACAAAGATGAAGAATCATAACCATAAAAGCATGATTACCATAAGTAAAAAATATTAGGGTTATTTAAGTCAACTTTAAATACTTATTTTTTATTCTCGTCCCATATCTTATTTGAACGTCGGAGTACTTTTGACAAGTACCCTTACCCCCCCTTTTTGCTTCATTGATGAGCATCGATTACCATAAGCAAAAGACCCCAGAGAAGGAGTTAATAAGGAAAAAGATTATATACCTTATTACCCATTTGCAGGTATACTATCAAACAATTGCTTTGATAGAAATGTAACGACCTAAAATTATTCTAAATATTATATTTTTATTAAGGTTAAATTCTTTAGAATTGTTAGATAACTATTTTATTTTTGCTGAACAGATACTAGTATAAATTCTAAAACGTATATATAATAGAAGTTTTTGAATCGATATATCATTTATACTTAGTCACAATCCTTGTTACATTCTTTATTGCTATAGAAGCACGGAGTCCACCATACTTGCTAATATTCTAAAACATAAAGAGTATTAGGAAAAATCTCATGATAGTTTCATCTCTGTTCCACCTTCAGTCCAGATCCATCAAGAAAGATTATCACCAAGATCATCTATATATAGAAAACATGAAACAAATCTAGTGAGAAATAAAATTTCTCAGTAGGCAAAACTAAACCACCAAAAATACGTTAATACGTTAGTAAATCATCACAAAATAATTATGCAATTATATGAATGCATGAAATGAATTTTTCCCAGGGTACACATGACCTCTACATATCGTACTGTATGTAGCTACACCTCGTATTGGATGTAGACGCTGTGATTGTCTTACGCAAACATGCATGATTTATGCCATATATTTGCACATGGTCTCTACATCTCGTACTAGATGTAGTATCATAGTATGTTTCACAAATCTCGTACTGAATTTTGAAACATACAATCATCATATCATAATATCAATAATTCATCCATAATAAGATCCATAAACAAATACGTGTTACTTTATGAAAAGATACCGTAGCATCACGTATTCCAAAAGTATGGTTAAACCACTATATCTTATTTAAGTAAAATTATACCAACTTAATCGGAATATTAGAATATCCTCAAACTAGAATAATCATGTTAGTATTCTAACGAAATGATACATGAAAAAAATCTTGTCTATTGTAATAATTATGTGTTGACTGTTTTAATCGATTATTATGCTCATGTAATCGATTACATAAGACTGATATCTATCAGGACGGAGATTGACCGAGAAGCCGAGTTGGTATAGCCGGGACGTGCTAACCAGTGCTGGGTATCTATAAGGAAGGACACTAACCAGGTAACCAGGTTGAGTGTAACGTGTAACCGGGATAGGTGTAACAAGGGTTGAGTGTAGCTTGTAACCGAAATATATGGGATAAGTTTAACTAAGAAGGTTATAATGAGGTAATTATGTCCAGGATGGCCGAAATGAGTTGAATCTAGATGGTTGTATCATGTATGTTTATATCCGGGATGGCCGGGATAAGTGGAGCTAGGATGGTTATAAAACACACAATGTATTCGGGATGGATACAACATGCGTAGCGTATCCGGGATATCCGAGTTGAGTTTATCTTGGAAGGGTGTATCATAAGTAATTTTATCCGGGATAGACGAGGTAAGTTTAACTGGGATGGGTATGTCATAGGTAGCCGGGATGAGGTTTAACTTAGGGGCTTATAACCTGGATATAGTGATCCGGGATGGTTACAGTTTGGGTAGTGTATTCAGATTGGTTACAATATGGGTAAAGTATCCGGGATGTCTGGGGCGTGATTTAATATAGATGGTTATAACAAATAGTTATGACCGGGATGGTTGTGATATATATACTCTGGATAATTATGACTTATATAGTTGCGTCTGGGCTAGTCGGGGTATGTACATCTGGGATAGAATATCATTAGTTGTGACTGGGATGACCGGGGCATATGTACTCGGAATGGTTACAACTTATACAGCTTTGTCCAGGTTGACCGGGTTGTATACATCCTTGATGGGGGGGGTATCATAAGTATTTATAACCAGGATTATCGGGGCATGTGGAAACCAGGAAGAATGTAACCCGGATAATTTTGACTGGTTTGTCTGGGTTTCGCTAGTTTTGTACATAGAGAAATCATCACTTACCATCTTACTACTTCAACCTCAAGTTTAATCTTTACGTATATGAACCATTGATCTTCATACCATTCAACCTCTACTTCCAAAAGTTAATATTAACAATTCCTATATATTATTAAATTGTTTCTAAAAATCATCAAGTGTAACTACTCATAACACTAATAATTTAACGTATAAATCCTTATCTATCCTGGGGTTAAAATCACTGTATTCTCATCATAAAATAACCTCCAAACATAGATTTCTAGATTAAATAAAAATTATAAGTCTGGCCAACTAAACATATAAGTTAATCTAAACAAATACTGCATTAGTGATTGAAGCCTAGCCTACCTCAGGTGAGTTTGATTTTTGTAAGGATCCGAGTAGATGGTTATTCTTCTTGAATGGCTTCAAAGGAGTACGTCTTTACGTGAAAGAAAGAAGAAGTATAAGTATAAAGAAGCCTACAGTCTAAATAAGGAAATGATAAGCAAAGTACTAAGTGAAAAGCTTACAAGTCGTGAGAGAGAGTTTCATAGTTAGAATTAATTATGTAAAATTTTTGGAAGTTTAGCAGCTATTTATACTAGTTTTATTTAGTTGGATAGTAAGTGAATTAATTAAATTTCAACTCAGTTAAACTTAGTTTGGTTACAAGGTAACTATCCTTGAAGATATTTATCCTAAGTTAATCATGACAAATATTTCTTCATTTATGGTTTAAGGTTATATGGAACTAGGCTAAAGATTTTTCTTCACTCTTAAGTCCCTAGACTTCCACGTTGATAATTTTATCTCAATCACTTTATTGACTTTGTTTTGACTTTGATTTACCAGTTTTTCTTTCTATTTATTTACTTAGGTATGCTTATTCCTTGATTGTTTCACGTGAATTCTTTTAGAATATTTATGTATGTTTAAATAAGTTTTTATATTTTTGTAACCAACTATTATTATATCTCCATAATTTAACTATAAATATAATCTAAAAATATAATTCTGAGAGTATTACAGGAACCCTATAAATTTTTCTGATTATTCAAGAAAGAAATGTTGGAGATCGATCGATATACATAAAACCAGGACCACGTTATTAAATATTAATACAATGTCAAAACTTCAAGGGGATATTAATCAAATTATGTTATCATTTGCAAAGTTTATCTTTCTATTAATCAGAAAAAATTACTTAAAAAATACATAATGCAAAAATTATGAATAATTTCTCAATCAAAAAGTACCAAATATAGAAACAATAACTTTAAATAAACAATACTTTCGTATTCAAATTAATGTTTACATATTTAGCAAATATGTTCATGATGTTTTGCTATAAAAAAGAAAGCAGATATAGCGAACTTCAGAATGGATTAATTGAGCTAAAATGCAAAGTGGGTGACGCATAGAAGTTTGCAGATGTTGAGTGGATATCACCTTCATGAAATTCACTGTTCTTGGCCCCTGATTAACAGGTTTACAAGTTCAAGAATAAAATATTACACTAACAAATGCAAAATAAGTCACAACCATTAATTTGGATTTGTCATAATAATTGCAATTATAGTTTTGGCGTAAGTTGTATTTTAAACAAACTCCTCTAGTTAAGTACATAAATTTAAATCCAGCAATATGTAAGGCAATCAATTCCACAATTTCAAAATCAATTCCACAGAAAACAAGAATGGACATTTTATATCTTGCCTGAACTGAGGCATATGCATGTTAAAACTTGTACTCTCTGCCACCGGGTAGGTCTTGCAATTTTCTGTACGTCTCAGGCCCAATTGGCGGGTTGCACTCCAAGCCCATCTCATTGTTGGATCCATTTCAATGCCCTAACTTTGGGCCGTGCATGTACAAGGCCCAATATCCCCAAAGTAGGCCAACCTAAAATAGGTCTTGTTCAAAGTATACTCTGACGACTATAACCTTCGAAAAAAAAAAGGAGTTGGTAACGTTAAGAAACTATCATAGTTTAATACTTTAATTACCCTTTATTAATAGCCACACCAAGTTAAACCCACATAAGGAACATTTGGGACTCCAGACAATCACAAAATATGAAAGATTTAGAGTCTCTAAGGATCAATTGATCAAAGATAACGCAAACAATCCTATGTGATCAATGATGTGTGATAAATTCTCTGTATTAGATGATAGAAAAACCTCGAAAGAAGATAGCGAGAGGAATCAGACAATATTCAACATCCCTCGATGAAAGGAATTACAACCATATACAGGCAATAGCTAAGCCAATTGTCTTATTCTAACAGAGTTATCTCACTCACTAACAGTCTCACATAACCCTCCTCTAGAATATTCTACTATGCCTATTCAGTAATAAACATATTCAGTCTCACAGTTTGACTTAATACTACTCTTAGGCCTATGTTAGACTTCCTCATTCTGCATTTGGGCCACAACATCATTGATCATATCCGTCATACAAAATAAATAAAAAAATTAAGTAGAGTATTATTCATAGGTTCCTTCTTATGTGAAGATGAGGAGAAGAGATATTGTTGGTAGTCTTATCCTTAAATACGCAAAGAAATTATTTCTGGATTCGAATCTATGATCAATGAGTCACTAAAACATAATTTTATCGATATTTTATCTAAATAATAATATTAAATAGCTGATGATGAGACCATCTTAATAATAATAGAGGAAGCCATAGAGGGAAGTTGAACAAATCTAGTGTTAGGCTATTAAATATAGCAATAAAGAAGGGAACCAGAACTGTTGTATAAGCGGTAGCTTCCCCGACCTACTAAACAAAAATACAACAGTCACGACCTACTGTGATTCAAAATAAAAGAAAGGCGAAGGGTTTGGCAACAAGCAAACGACTTTCTATCATAGTTGCAAGGGTTCCAAACCAATATATATTATAATAATGCTCTACAGATCCTGGACAAAAATGATGGTGTACTTATTTGTAAGTTGTATGGTAGGCCTGAATATGATGGCGTGGGTGATCTGGAATCTATGACACTATAGGTAGTTTGTCGATTTACTTTGTGGCTTAATCCAAGCCTATTTGGTGCAATTCGTTTCATAAACAATCCTGTCAATGCCCAAGTTTGTTACAAGTTTCAATGCCCATGTCATGTCCTTCATTATCTTTGAGTTCTATGCCAAATACAATACTTTGTCCCCGCCAAACAGAAGCTTTGACTTCATACCATCCATCCAATCAGGGAAGTCTTGGCGCTATCTTCATCAATGTCGATTGCTTCAAGTTTGGGTATATATGTAAACTGGACTTTGGCAAATATTTGCAGTGGAGTATTCCTGATGTATAAAATAGTTCATTCTCTAATTAGTATTTTTTTAATAAAATTGAATAATAAATTACTTACGATGACTTGTTTAGAGACAACGACCGTACTGCCCCAAATAAAAAAAATATTTACCTGAATGTCACGCCAGCGAAACTAAATACCAGACTGTCACGCGGCATAATTCACTGGTCAGTCCAGCGAAATACATCGTGGACACGTGGCAGTCAGGGAGTAATTCGCTAGGGAGCCCAGCGAATTAGGTGGACATGTGGCAGACAGGCAGTAATTCGCTGGGGAGCCCAAGGAATTACGTGGCATGGGGAAAAAAAACTCAAAACTTCAAACGGTCATAACTTTTGACTGGAACGTCCGATTGAGGCGAAATCGGTGGCCAAACACTCAAAATTGAGAGGAGATGCCGCTAAAAAGATCCCAAAGGGAACTTGGCCAAATTTTTTTCCCAAAAGAGGCCTCTAAGTGCCTCAAAATTACGATTTAAGATTCAATCACCCAAAAATTTCATTTTTCTCTGCTTTTTTAATTATTTAATTACTTTATTTAATGT
>CM023943.1:33998292-34036376 GCA_013407115.1 Glycine latifolia | reverse complement strand
TAATTGAAAAAATAAAAAAATAACATTAAATAAAGTAATTAAATAATTAAAAAAGCAGAGAAAAATGAAATTTTTGGGTGATTGAATCTTAAATCGTAATTTTGAGGCACTTAGAGGCATTTTTTGGGAAAAATTTTTGGCCAAGTACCTTTTAGGGACTTACCAGCAGCATTTCCTCTCAATTTCGAGCGTTTGGCCATCGATTTCGCCTCAATCGGACGTTCCAGTCAAAAATTATGACCGTTTGAAGTTTTGAGTTTTTTTTCCCCATGCCACATAATTCGCTGGGCTCCCCAGCGAATTACTGCCTATCTGCCACATGTCCACCTAATTCGCTGGGCTCCCTAGCGAATTACTCCCTGACTGCCACATGTCCACGACGTATTTCACTGGACTGACCAACGAATTATACCACGTGGCAGTCTAGTATTTAGTTTCGTTGGCATGACATTCAGGTAAATATTTTTTTTATTTGGGGCAGTACGGTCAAAGTCTCACTTGTTTATGTATTTTTTGTATTGCATGTCGTTTTCTGTTTGCATACATGTTTGGCAACTTGCTAGAAAGACCGCTAATTGAAGCATGTATTTACCATGTCCCAATAGACGGGATGAATTTTAAGCCCATCTCATGATTTGACCCATGTCATGGTTACTAAATGGGGGCTATGAATGTACCAGGCCCAGATAAGTCTCACTTCGCTGTTGCTTCCTGCCTTTTTTTGGAATATTTTTTTGTCTTTTGAATTGGTTGGTCTGGAAAACAAAAAAGAGAATGCATTTTAGAATATAATTTTATATTCTTCATTAATCATTCCGGAAGTCAAAAAAGATACAGAAAACATCTGAAAGGTGGAGGAAGCAACAACCATCTGACTTATGGTAATTGGTACGTGGTAACCATTTACAAAAAAGAGAGAAAAAGGATATTACTATTTTATCCCAAGTTGGCCACAACGCATAATATCCCAATCAAGACAAGAATCAACGATCATAGTTCAATTCAATTAACCCCTAATTTAATAGATGCACCAAGTTAAGCCCACATAATGCATATTCGGGTTTCTAAACAACCTCAATAAGAAAAAAATTATCTGGAAGGATTAAATACAAGTATTAGAAATTTATAATAAATCACACATACTAACTAATAAAGTGAATTAGACTCTCTTAATAAATAAGACAGATTTGGATAAACAAGTTATTATGCAACATCGTGACCTCTTCCGTCCAATGCAAACATCTTAATGACGATCTTCGTTGCAATGGCCTTAAAGTATTGAGTCCGTTGCTAAATTAGATATTATTGTTGACTTCTGGCCAACATTAATTTGTGTTTTTTCTTGTTATGTACAGTGGTGCTAATTAACTTTTAGCATAGATTCCAGTGTCAATTGGGACATGGATTTACGCATTTTTTCTCTCTTAAATTTATATATATTTTTGTCCGAAAAGAAGAAAAAAATTGAACTCAATTGCTTGATATATATATATATAAAATGTGCATTAATGACATAATAATATGAAAACATATTCTTTCTAGCATTTTTATATTATTATTTTTAGAATTTATTAAAAGCTATAAAATTTCAAGTGAAATTCATTATATATGAAATAGAATACACACATTTTCATTTCAGCTGATAAGACATTATATTTGTGTGTTTGTTTTATGGGTAAATAATTATTTTTATTTTTGAATGTGTAAGACATTAATAAATTCGTCATTGAAATATGAAAATTTAAATTTTTGTCCATAAAAGTGAAAAAAAAATGTAACAAATTTATCCATTTGTTAACTTTGGTCCGATAGTATTAGTTGAAAGAGCCTACGCGACATATTTAAGGACAAACTTGTTAATGCTCTACATATTTAGGGACAAATTTGTTATCGCTCTACATATTTAAAAATGAATTTGTCAACTCTCAATCCAAAATATAATATAATATTCATATTCTCTTTTTTTAATCATTGCAAACATAAAATTATAATAAATATTTAAAAATTAGGAAAACAAACATAATAAAACAAATATAATAATAAACATAATTTGTTAGTTGCTCTAAAATTTCTATTATAACAACATTAGGTAATGACAAAATTAAGTTTGATCTATTTTTTTTAAGAATCTATTTAATGACTATGTATTTTTGTTTGAGTCTCATATTTTTTGTAAGGTACTGTCGTATTAGAAATTTCAAAGTAAAAATATGAGATTCAGACAAATTAAAATGCACAATCATTAAAAAAAATGAGACTCAATTTGATTTTGTCATTATTTAATATTATTACAATAAATTTTTTAGAATAACATACAAATTATGCTTATTAATCAATATTATACTTATTATTATATTTGTTTTAACTTATGTTTGATTTCCTAATTTTTAAGTGTTTATTATAATTTTATGTTTGCAATAATTAGAAAAGAAAAAATATGAAGATTAAATTATATTTTAAATAGAGAACTGACAAATTTGTCATTGAATATATAGGACGCTGATAAATTCGTCCCTAAACGTGTAAAATATGTTCTTTCAATTAACAAAAATTAACAAGAGATAAATGTTACACTTTTTTTATTTTTAGAAACAAAAATTTGAATTTTTATTTTTTAAAAATATATTTCTCAGCTTTCTACATATTTAAGAATGAAAATAATTATTTATCCTTATTTTATTAATGACTACAAGCAAAATTTGATAAATAAAATAAATTTTAACTTTTTAAAAATGTAATTTAAAAAATACTTCTGTAGAAAATAGTAATTCCTGGGAGCACCCGCCCATTGGCTGACGCGGCGGCTTGCATTAGGAAGGCACGGAACTTTAATGCACACGGCAAACACGTTACCCCATTATAGTAATTAAAATATGTCAAATAATGCTAATCAGGGTATCACGGCATTATTAAAGAATTTTTTTAAAAAAAATACGATTCCCTATCTTTTTGTATTTGTACGTTCTCATTAAATAGTTTCTTCTTTTAATATTCTAAAAATATTACCATAAAAAATATTTTCTTCAATTGAAAGGAGCCAAAGGCTTAAATGCACTTCACGTGGGGAACTGAGAGGCCAAATAGGGCACGTGGAACGCGTGTGATGTTCTGGAAACGTGTTCCTTTTCAGGGAGGGAGAGTATTGACTATTGATGGGAGCCGCACAATTTGCGTGATGCTCCAACTGGCACTGCGTGGGAGAACCTTTTTATTTGAAAAAGAAGAAGAAGAAGAGGCACGTTACTCCTGCTAATGCAATCAAAGCCTTTTATCCACTAGCTGCCAAAATCACATCTGAATTTTCTTAATAACTCACCACTGCGCCAAAACCATGCTTCTTAAAATATTTTTTTTTCTTCTTTTAAGTTCATCAACGTAGAGTTAATGAGTAGCTAGTGCGCCAAGTATGCTAGTTAAAATATGTTTATTTTTGTTTTAATTTCTTAGAACGAGTTTTTTTGGTAGAAATTCTTAGTACGTGTTTACAGCATTGGAAATTTCACGTCAAATATAAAAGTAACTATAAGAATACTAACAATCCTTCATTTGACATTCAAATTCGAATACTTTCTAATTAAAATTTATTAATTTTGATAGATTTTGTTTCTTAAGTAATATTTTTCTTCTTCTGATTTATATTAAATAAAAAGTAAAATTTATTAAAATTAATGATTTTCAATAAATTTTAATCAATTTAAAAATATATATAAAAAAGTGTCACTGGCCTTCTTTAATTAACTATTCACCTGTATTTGGTTGAGCGTTCGCAAACAACCTATTATTTGTAAAAAAAATGTTGCGTCAAAATTATCAAAACGACGTAGAAGCAACTAACTACCTTTTCAGGAATGACACGCGCCTAAAGCTATCAAATGCCACTTAAGCAGTTACTTACTTTGAAGATTCTCGTTCATAACAAATCAGTGTGTTACTTTGAAGTATCTTTTGAGTTTTGTCTCTAATTATATATTTGGCTATAAATGTTAAAAGAAACCAGAACGCGTTTAATTTCCTAGGAATCATCTTTTTTTGTATAACTTTCGACATCATGAATCGATAAATTAATGCTTTTAAGAGTTTGATTGTGTGTTCTTTTTGTTAACCGAGGTTTATTAATTACGGTTTGCAACTCGCAAGCAACACTTGGTCTAATCCACTTTTACTTTCTTGGTGATCACACTTGTTTTTACACCGTACAATAGCAACAGACTATGAGGAAAAGTGGGAGAACGGGTTAAAGATAAGTAGATAACCCATTCCCCTTAAGTCTACAACCCTATGTTTGGTTTGAAAAAAAATTGAGAAAAAAATTATAAAAATAGTAAAAGTTTATAAAACTTCTATAAAAAAAATAGATAATTGATTATATTTTTCCAAAATAGGTTATTTTAAGTTTTAAAAACAGTATTAATATGACATGATATGCTATGATTAACATATAACTATATTGTGTAAAAAAACATATAATTATGTTTTTTAAACACCTAGATTAAAATTTTAAAAAATTATTCATATTAAAAAAATCATAGTGAATTTTAAAATTCTTTAATGGAAATACCTTGTTTTCAGGAATTAAATATAAACATGTAACTGGATAGGAATTTTTTACAATGTAAATATGTTTCATTTTTTTTATAAAAAAAAGAAGAAGCGGACGAGAGGAAAGGCACATACAGAGGCATGATAATTGTTGCCGACTAACTCTAGTAAAGCTTCAAAGCTAGGTTGATCTAACCATGGTTTAATGTTAGAAGTTGTAGTGTGTAACCTGCCGTTGAAAATATTTTATTTTAATTTTAAATTTAAAGTAATAATACTTTATTTTTTAAAAATTAGTTTTCTTTAAATATATTTTATCCACTGTATATTTTCTAATTTGTTATTTCCTAAGATTTAAACTCTATGTTGAAATTGCAAAAGATATAGATATGGGTAAATAGTCCAATTTGTTAATGTGAGTGATTCACAAATTAATCATTTAAAAATGAAAATTTCAATTTTAATTTTAAAATATAAAAAAAACTATTTTTTAATGATAAAAAACAATATTTATGAGGTACACAATAACATTATAATTAAATAAAAATATAAAAATATATTTTTTAAAATTTTTTATTATTAAAATAAAATTATATATGAATTTGTTATCCTAACATAATACAGTGGAGAAAAAAACTTAGGAAACCCTTAAAAAATTTCTATTGGAGACTTTGGAAATTGCATGTAATGGATTCATTCTAAAAAAAAAAAAACTTTTAAGCATGGTTGCAAAACGTATTATGTTTCTACTCCCTCGGTCCCTCCCCATAGATGGTATGCTATTTGGTTTCTCTCTCTAGAGTCTCTGAGTCTCAGCCTTGGCTCGTTTTCTTCATACTGCCCATCCCTTCACTTTGCTACCAAGGAAAAGGGACAAAACCCCTTTGTTTTCATTCTCATTCTCAGTTTTCCTTTTTTGTCCTCTTTTGTTCCCCCTTCCCACCTTAATTAGCCTCATCACATTCAATCTCACTTCCTGTTCCTCTCTCTGAGATCTGAGACTGGCTTCATGAGATTGAAGCGGAGAAAAAGTTGCACTTGGGCTTGAAAAAATAGATATTGTTTATTTCTGTTGAGGAGATGAAGGTTGACGCGGGGTTAGGGCGCGTGGTGTGGGACGATGAGGACAAGGCCATGCTTGGGGCTGTTCTGGGTGGTCGAGCTTTGGAGTTCCTAATGACGAACTCCGTGTCGAATGAGAGTGTTTTAATGGCGGTTGGGAGCGACGAGGGACTTCAGAACAAGCTGTCGGATCTGGTGGAACGTCCCCACGTGTCCAATTTCAGTTGGAACTACGCCATTTTCTGGCAGCTCTCGCAGTCCAAATCCGGTGACTGGGTTCTGGGTTGGGGAGACGGGTGCTGCAGGGAACCCAACGAGGAAGAAGAAGAAGAAGAGGGTGCTGTGACTGTGAGAAGACGAACACTGCGCGTGGACGAGGAGGAGATGCAGCAAAGGATGCGGAAGAGGGTGCTGCAGAAGCTGCACACCACGTTCGGGGGCGAGGATGAGGACAATTACGCTTTTGGCCTTGACCACGTCACCGACACCGAGATGTTCTTTCTCGCCTCCATGTACTTCTCTTTCCCTCGCGGCCATGGTGCCCCAGGTAAGTGCTTCGCCTCCGGGAACCATTTCTGGCTCAAATCTGTCTCTGTGTCTGATCACTGCGTCCGTTCTTCCTTGGCTAACTCTGCGGGAATTCAGACTATTGTTTTGGTACCTACTGATTTGGGAGTCGTGGAGTTGGGTTCTGTCAGAATGTTACCCGAGAGTTTTGAACTCTTGCAGGCTGTTAAATCTGTGTTCTCCACGCCGATTCCCAAGGTTTTTGTCAACACAATTCGCAATCACACACATTTTAGAGAGAAACTTGCTGTTAGAAAACTGGAGGATAATAGGCCTTGGAACAACAACAACAACGTTAGTTTTCCGAATGTGCGGAGTAATGGCCTTCATCTTTCAAGTTGTTGGCCAGTGAATTCGGGTTTGAGGCAGCCTGGTCCTGTTGAGATTTTTGCTCCTAGGGTCTCCATGAGCGGTGTCGTGGCGGAGCTGGCTAATGGTGTGAGACAGGATTTCAGGCTGAGCAATAGCTATCAACCTCAAAGACAGGTACAAATGCAAATTGACTTTACCGGAGCCACTTCCAGGCCTTCTTCTGTGAGACCGGTCATTGGTGAATCCGAGCTTTCTGATGTTGAGGCCTCTTGCAAGGAGGAGCAACCGAGTGTTGCCGACGAAAGGAAGCCCAGGAAGCGGGGAAGGAAGCCCGCCAATGGAAGGGAAGAGCCTCTCAATCATGTGGAGGCGGAGAGGCAAAGGCGCGAGAAGCTCAACCAGCGCTTCTATGCGTTGAGATCTGTGGTGCCCAACATCTCCAAGATGGACAAGGCGTCATTGTTGGGAGACGCCATTGCTTATATCAATGAGCTCCAGGCTAAAGTCAAGATCATGGAAGCCGAAATAGAGAGATTTGGAAACACTTCAAATGATGGATCAGTCTTGGAAGCTAACTCGAGATTGGAAAATAAAAATCAGGAGAAAGAAGCTCCTGCTGCTGATGTGGATATTCAAGCTGTTCAAGATGAGGTCATTGTAAGGGTGAGCTGCCCTCTTGACAATCACCCGCTTTCAAAAGTAATCCAAACATTCAACGAAGCACAGATCAGTGTTGTAGAGTCTAAACTTGCTGCTGCAAATGATGCTATTTTTCACACATTTGTAATTAAGTCCCAAGGATCTGAACAGCTCACAAAGGACAAGTTGATTGCTGTTTTTTCTCCAACGGAATCCAACTCATTGCAGCCATTGTCATTAGTTGGATAGTAAGGAGAAACTTGCAGTTAGCATAGTGCATAGGGATGTCATACATAGAGAAATACCAATTTCTAAAAGCTTCCTCAGAAATTTTTTGTTACATCGTGGAGGATCTTAAAAGACAAGCATTGGGAACTAGAGTAGTAGAATAATAGGCTCCCATTAACGATGTAGGCAGCCAATTTATGTTTGTCTATAGTGTATACACAGCAGAAATATTGTTCCTGCAATGTCAATTTTTAAATTAGTTTAACCGAGCTAGTTGTTATGGTTTAGTTTATCTCTTGATGCCATGTCTTTCAAGTTCTTGTTTTTTCATGTCTTGTTATGTGCATAAGAGGAAAGAATTCTTAATTTTTGCTGCTTTTGTTATTTGAAATTCTTATGATATAGTTGTGCTCTTCCTTGCAGAATTGTAAATCTGTTTTTTGTATATATTTTAAGTAGTGAGGTGTTCCTCCCCCCCCCCCCCCCCTTGCAAGTATACTCGTTGGGAGTTTTGGTTTTATGTTTTTGGCGGTTTCGTGGATAGAGTTGCCTTTCTCGTCTATGCAATCTGCACGAGGACTAACTTGTGATGATGATGATGATGATAATAATATAAAAAATCTTAATTGGAGAAATTATAGATATATTGTGTTTGCACTTTGCATTGCAATGGCAATTGAATGAGCTTTAACATAATTTTTCTCATGGACTACAAAGAGAAAGGTGAGTTTTCACTACTTGTTTTACTAGTGTAGAAATAAGAAAATGGACACATCTGCTAGTGGATTGCATTTCTGGTACAAGTACCACTTAATTTCTTTCTGTTATTATGTTTCCTTCCCCTCCGCTTTATCTGCAAAAAAATGAGGCCGAATCTTTGGTGCACATGAAAAGGAAGAAAAGTTTTTGGTACTGCTCTTAAATTCTTGACCGTTCCTTTGTTATTTTACCACCTTTCTATGAGAAATTGAGGTATCTCTAATTCATTCAGAAAAGAACATTGGGCTGAAAGGCTGTTTAGAAGAAAAAAAATAGGGAAGCTAAACTTGTCCTATTTATTTCATCAAATATATTCCCAGGGGCCAGGCAGGAAATAAAATAAACGAAAACATAAGTACCGTTCTGCAAAAATAAGAATACTAGCTATGTGTTGAGACTTGAATGGACCTGCATTGCATTATACGCGTGATGTCCTTCCTATTTTGAAATTTGAAATTGTGGAAAAAGTTCACGTGCTATTGTGCTAAGGTCCTTTCAACTAATTAGTTCTGCAATGACAACAATCATGTGGTGCATGTGTTCTTTGGAAATACTTTTCTTTGGGGGCATGATTAAACACTTAGCAGCAAATCTGAACATTTTTTTTAATAAAAATTTGAATATTAATTCATCATATTACGGAAGATTAATCTCTTACATTAAACTTAATTTTTATTAATTTTTTTCTTTTTCTGATTTTTTATTAATTAATCACTGTTAGAAGATTTAATTTTTGTTTAAATCTTTAGAAATTTAACGGTGTATGTGAGATTTTAATAAAATTTTTGGATAAATATTTTAATTTAAATCATCTATTTTGATTGGACATAATTATTAAATATTTTCATCTCTCACCATATGTATGTGTGTGTACAGTTGTGGAGTGAAATATGTCATTCAATTTAAATTTTCGCATGCAAGAAGTTCCTCAATGATTATTATAATTAAAACTTTTCACATTATCAATCTTTTGTATAAAAAATACAATTGGTCAAAAGGCACTGCCATTGAACTTGGTTCTTTGGGGTCTTTAACTGCCGATGCCCATAACTCGCACCTACATACCCTTTATTCCACTTTGGATTGTCTGGATGAAAATCCTAATCTCTAATGTTTAAAGCATCCTTGTCCTTTCTCTTTTGGGGTGGTAAAGGATTAATTCTGAGGATGGGATGTGGGGTTCGTTTTGTCTAACAAATCGCAAATACCAAACATGACATGTGTGGTGGTGGTCACTGGTCAAAAGCAATATGTGGGATCCATCTAAGTAGAAAATATCAACTAAGAACTGCTCAATTCCATGAGGAAGGAAATGGGCATATGATTGACTTGATAAGGTAATGAAGAAAAACCACATATTTGCTTGTCACATCCATTTTGGTGGTATAGTTGGTACAAATTTAATGATTAATGCAAGACGGCTTTTAATATGAAGTCCTAAATTACGTCTTCATTAGTGAGGCACAAAATATGATCTAGGATATATTATTTAAAAATTCAACATATGAGATATATTACTTGCTAACGGAAAAAATTGTAATATGTTTTTGTTATAACTTCTTTTTATATGTTTTTATTAATTTTTAATTAAATAAATTCCTCATGCCAACTAGTGTGCGGTTGTATTGATCTCGTGAAAGAGTCTTTTCAACCTACTGATTTGGATAGAACTCGTGAAGCTTTGGGTTTTGAAAATATGGATTTCTGAGATATGAGTGTTTAATCTTTCACACTAGTCTCAAAGGTGAGTGTGAGTGGAAGAATAAGTGAAATATTGCAAAGAGGCATTGTTATGGTGAAAATCATGACGAGTGAGAAAGCCGAGTCCCTTGATGAAGACGGGGATGAGTTTCGGGTCAGATCCTTGGAGTGTGGAGAGGAGCTCGAGGGAGGAGCAAGGTGCGACGATGGCAGAGTCGTGGGCGGCAACAAGGAGGTAGAGGTGGCGGACAAAGTGGTCGATGACGTGAAGAAAAGGGGAGGCGAAGCAATGGAAAATGGTGCGTCTTTTGAGTTCTGGAAGTGGGTTGCAGATAGGGCAAAGAGAACTCAAATTAAAAAATATATAAAATAAACTTTTAACAATTTTAATATATTTGTTATTATTTTTTTCGGATTTAAAACCTCGTGCTAGCAGTAATTTTAACATTTTCACCGGTGAGGATGTGTTTTACAAATTCATATTAGAATTCACCGTTAATGCAAGCCTACCACTAATCTAGAGACTTAAAAATCAAAATTATTAGAGTTCAAATTATCCACAACACTTCATACCCAATTATATCATGAGTTAAACGAGAAATAAACTCGCATGTGTTTCTCATTTTTCATTATTCATAGACCTAACGCTGAACACAAGGTGTAGCATCAGAGTTGCACCTAACCTAACCCACCAATTCATTTCCTAATTTCCTTATATTATTATCTCTCACTCTCAACTCTCATGCATCTATGAAAGAAAGTGAGTTGTTGTGTAGGAAAAATATCATTGTCAAAATTGCCGAGCACCTCCTCATCAAATATAGGTGAGTTTTACTTGCCATGTCAAAAGTTATGTCCGTATTCTATACTGACATGTCTGTACGTAGATATTTAAAAACATGTTTATGCTGAATTTTAATCGAACTGAAAATACAGAAAAATTAATTAAAACTATTTAATCATTTACTTTAAATATTTCCAAACATTTGTTTAACTATTTTTAAAAGTTTAAATTTTCTAAAATAAAAAAACTAAATATTTGGTACTTTGCGTACGTATCATATCATATTCACGTTATATAAATAAAAAGTTGAATATACAAGTTAATGCATATAAAAAAGTCTTGTATATACAACAAAAACTGATTTTTATTAAATCAGAGACGTGAAAGAAAGCAAGACACAACTGGAAAAAGAGACTCGGAATATTGAGAAGAAGGGGTAAGGGTGTGAAATAGAAGAAGACGAGGATGACAAACTCAACATGCATGAGAAAAAAGGTGTAAACAGAAGGGAGTTAGAAATTTGAATTATCAAAATAACTATAAAAAAAAAGTAGAGGGTGTGAAGAAAAAAATGTTTTGATAGCCCTATATTTAACAGGCCAACTTACCTCATACGACTATAACAGAAGGGTAGTTTACAATTATCAAAATAACTAAAAAATAAAAAGAGCAGAGGGTGTGAAGAAAAAATAGTTTGATGACCTATATTTAACAGGCCAAGTTACCTCGTACGGGTATTGGAGACAACATGGCCTAGAAAAAACACAAAAAAGATTTAGAATAAATGCTGTTTGAGGCATCTTTTCTTTTTAATATTTACAAAATCTTCCAGCAATGGTAGATTTATAATGGGAGACATCAAGTTATTCAAAGACGTTCTTATTGTATTTTCTTATTGTCGTAAAGTGGCGGTCACAACGAAATAGCGATAAAAAAAATAAAGTGCTCTCCAAGAATGGAATATTGGGAAGTCGTCACAAACATTTATTTAAGGAAAACGTCAGAAAAATTAAGAAAGATAAGGAATGATCTATGATTTGAGAAAAAAAAAAAGATTTGGGAGTCATTTACGTACGAGAAAAGTGTTAGCACCCCACACATCCACATTCGTCATGAATATGAAAATCTTTAATCGAGTGTGCTAAACAGAGTGATTTTTTAATTATTTATATTCCCTTAAGAACGTGAGTTGTGTTTGTTATATTTTTGTTTATTTGGCAAAACAAAAAAAAATTATTTTTAGATAAAAGAGGAGATTTTATGTTTTTTTAGTTTTTTAGGTCGACAAGGGATTTGTTTTCGCTCCTACGTATTCCTAAGTGCAATGAGAAAATCAGACCTACATAGTTCTTTGGTATAAAACAACTTGTGTGTTGGGTTGATTTTATCTCTTTTGAAAGATTTGTTTCAATTACGTGAAAAAAAGTCGTTAAGGCGTTGGACTTTGAAATGACTTTGAACTTTAAAAAAAAGATGAGAGAATCGCTTAAGGCATTGGACCTTGAAGTAATATCGAGTAATCTGTAATTTTTGTGAAAAAAAGAAGAATTGAGTGATCATTTATTTTAGTATTTTAGTTTTTTTTAGAAAGGATTTTGGATTTGAGGTAAACTTTGTGACGTCAAGCAAGTCGGAGACCCAACATGACATCCACAAAATTTATCCACACATTATTGAAACACCACCAAGTGAGTTAGAGACCCAACATGGAGTGCATGAAACATAAGCATATTAAAGATTGCTAATGCAAAATTACAAAAAAAACAAACGAATGATTGGTGTAGTATTATATGATCAAATAAATCAAATTGAAACAGAAAGGGATAAAATAGAAGTGGGGAGTACACTTAGTAATTAAGGGTGTGAGATTGAAATGTGGGAGAAAATAAAATAAACAGTGCGATATTTACAACGCATTAATAATTAAACAAGCTAATCAGACAACGATAAGACAATCTAATTGAAGAATAAAATAAATAAGAGAGACAAACAGAAAAACTAGATAATAAAAAAAAAGAATTGTCTACTGATTTATTTATTTATTTTTTGAGGGTCAAAGTCAGAGGGTTGATTTTGACTTAGTCAATATTGATGAAGTATTGACATGGTGGGCCTGGTCATCAGCCTAGGTGACAGGGTGCATTCATGGAGAAAGAAGGTGTAGCTAACAATACTTGTTTTATTTAGAACTTCTAAAAAACGGGTTAGGCCCAAAGTGAAACGGGTGTATATGCAATAAAGGGGGCAATGATTAACATTGTTTATTTCATTTCAAACTTAACAAGAAAACGGGTCAAGCCAAAAAGAAAAGGGTTGTATATGTGAAACCAAGATGTGTAATTAGTAATATTTATTTTATTTTGAATTTAACAAGTAATCAGGGCAGGCCCAAAAGGTAAGGGTGTATGTATGAAATGGGGGTGTAAATAGCATAATTTATTTCATTTCAAACTTAGTTAAAAAATGTCAAAAAGGTAGGGGGGTGTTTGTGTGAAAATGGAGGTATAAATAGTAGTATTTTTTGGGTTAGGGTTGGAACTAGGTCAGAGCGACCCGACCAACCCTCAAGTAAGCACCAGGGTTGGAAAACCCTAGGTGCCTAAGCCCCAAAATGACGCGAGGAGGGACATCCCATGCGACCTCGAGCCACCAAGACATGGTCGGAGGTCAATGTGATGGTGTGAAGATGAATCGCAAGGCCTCACCGATGGCCAAGGAGCTCATAGGCAAGATGAAACAAAGCAAAAAACAGACAAAAAAAATAATAACGAAAGAGGAGAAGAGGGGGAAAGAAGAGCGGAGGAGAGAGGAAAGGGAAGGTATAGGGATACCTGAGAGACCCCTCTCCCTTCTCTGGCTGTGCTGCCAAATGGTGTAACTTGATTGGTCTGTTTTCTTCTCTTGGGATTCGTGCCTTGTGTGTCATTAATGCACATACTTTCCCTCCCCTTTTATGCGTATTTTGTTGCTACTTGACCTAATAGGCTCTCAAGGAGTCCATTAGGTTCCTTTGGGGTCTCTTTCTTTCTTTTAGTGTTCCTTTTTTTCTTTTTCTTTAATTACTTTTTCTGGAACCCGGATAGAATTAAGGCCTGTCACTTATAATGTAATAATTAAAATTAGTTACATATTAAAAGAATTTTAAGAATACAAATTATGAAGATAAAGAATAATTATTGTAGAATTAATTTTGGAGTAACTTGATCATTTTTTTGTTGGAATATAGGGGTTTAAGCCCTAAACAAAACATCTAAAACCTGCAAGAGAACACAATTGAAGATAGTATGCTAAAATAACATTTGGCAAAAAAGACAGAACAAAGTCAAAAATCTAATAGTGGCCATCTACAGATAAACCAAAGCCATCAAGTTTGTCTGCGACCTGATTGAACTCTAAAAGCATGTGAGACCAAACAAAAGCTCCTCATTTGAATTCAAACTCATTAATATTTTTGATCAACATGAAACAAGGATGAGTATTGGAACACTCCATTGAGTTAGCCACATTATTAATTATTTTAATAAGAAAATATGATTATATACTAATAATATAAAAAAATAATACATAATCATTCAATAATAAATTGTCATATATGATAAATTTATTGATTCTTACAATAATTATCTTAAAAAACATATAAACAATTATTTATAATTAATGATATTATAAAACTATTTTATATTTTTTTATAATCATGATAGTGATATGAAGTTGTCTCCAACGAAAACAGTGACAAATATTTGTTGGAGCCCTTAAGTGCATACTCAATAAGTATTACCTTTCAAAACTATTTTATATCATTAGTGCATAATCACCAAACCTTTTTTTACTACACTATTAAACTCTTTTAATAAACAATATTACAACATTTTTATAAAAAAAAGTATTTTCTTTTCTTTTCTTGTAAATTATTGAAGGCATTATTATTTTTCATAGTCTTTTTGAATCAATAGAGCCTAGTTGTCGTAATTTGCATGAGAGTGTTCAATTAAATTCGCTATTGAAAATTAAAAGTAGAACTAGATTTAGTTGGCATGGCCTAATCAAAATTTACAATGTTACTTTCAAAACTAAAATTGAAATTATAACATTAGACATTCAAGGTATTAGATGTGTATATGTTAGACAAAAAATAAATCGTTTTCATTATTTAAATATAAAAATAATGTTGTTTGTGGTAATGTGGATATTTATGCTTATTCCTCATTTTTTATTTTTATATATATATATATAAGTATATATTAAAGTATACTCTAAAATAAAAGAAAAAACATTATTATATCCTTTGATTTTGATTTTGATTTTCAAAACATTTTTAAAGTAAAATATTTAGATATAAAAATGTGAGCAGGCAAAACAAGACAGGCGTTTGGTGATTAAAATGCAGGGTTCAAATGTCAGAGAAGTTGAACGAAATTACGGAACTACCACTGGTGAGTGCAATGCATTGGTATGTTACTACTAGTAGTACTGTATTTAACAATTGAAAAGAGCTAAGTTTAGAAATTTGGCAAACTTGAAAGCATAGCAGAGAGAGAGAAAGTTAGTCATCACTCATCACATAGCGGTTCTCTCATGTCTCAACCCAACCACACGGTGAGTACTTTCTCATACCACTTCACCTTTGGTTCTATTCTATGTGTATTACATTTCACTTTTTATTTTATTTGCAAGTACTGAATCTTAACATGGATGAAGTGTTAGCTTTTTTTGTCATCCAAGTTTATAGCTTACTAATTTACCACAAAAAAAAGGGTGTGCGCCAAGATCAGTATTTATTGTTCAAGTCTAGCAAATTTGGGGCTCTATCCATTACTATAAGTCATTCTAAAAGCTTAGGTTGAGATTCTTTAAATTGCTGCAGAATAAGAGACTTTAGGAGACCAAATTTGCGTGTTAAAATGCTTTGCAGTTTCATCTTTGATATTGTAGAAAATTGCAAATAAATGCTGCCATTGTGGTTGCAATTATGGTCACCAAAACTCCAAAAACATTGGGTTTGGGCCTATCTGGCTGCAATTACGATTGTGAAAACTCCAAAAACATTGAGGTTGGGCCTATCTGGCTGCAATTATGGTTGTAAAAACTCCAAAAACCTTGAGTTTGCTGTCGATCCAGCTGCAATTACAGTTGCGAAAACTCTAATAATGTTGAGGTTGCAGCCAATCGGGCTGAAATTATGGTTGCAGAAACTCCAACAACCCTAAAGTTGTGTCCGATTCGGGGAAAGGGACGCGTCAATTTATTTCATGATTCAGGCATCTGCTTTCAATTTGATTGTAGAATATATTCCTGATTCCAGTTAAGGATATACAGGAGTCTTTATGACACACTTTCAATGATGGCACGTTTACAGTTTATTACAGCCAAAACCTGTATGTTGCAGGCAACAGGACCCGCATTTTGTTACTTGATTGAGTACTTTTAGTCCCATAAAGCATCCATAACTGAATATAATCTTTTGAGAATCTGAAAATGGTTGAACTAAACGTTGTTCATGAATTCATATTACTACAGAACTTAAATGTTGTAATATTGCTTTACTTTTTTGTTCAAGTTATTTTCCATATCATTGTTTTAGTACAACTAAACCTAGAGTTTTTGTGGTCTGTCCTTTTTCAGCTGAATCTAAATTATGATAACAGAGAAAGATCTAAGAATATTGCTTTACTTTTTTGTTCAAGTTATTTTCTATATCAGTTTTTTAGTACAACTAAACCTTGAGTTTTTGTTGTCTGTCCTTTTTCAGCTGAATCTAAATGATGATAACAGAGAAAGATCTAAGAATACGATCAAACAGCATGAAGATAACCTTAAGTTCCTTAATTCTCAATCAAATCAATTAGCTGAATCAATATTTGACTTGCAAGGTATGTTTAGAAATCAATATGTTGGTTTACTTGTTTCCCCAAGGGAAAGTAGGGGGGATAAGAGGGGAATAATTATAAATTGAGATTAACTACCCAATCTGATACAACATCACATCATTACTCATTAGTTGAGTAAACCCCTTTAATAAAGCTTTTCTTATATAAGTCACTCCAACATATTTTGGCTGATGAAATTTTTAGTGTGTCTTGCAAGGTACCATTCAACTAATGTAATTACGTCAGAGAATGGAAATGGTGCCTTTCATACTGAAGAGGAAACAATGGAACAGATATTGAAGAAAGAGAACTCTGCTGCTAGCGTATTTAGTTGGCTAAAAGTTAATGCTCAGACATCAAATTTGACATTAACAAAAGACGTTGTGGGAGTTGTTGCAACCCTTGCCAAAGTTGAGAGCGATGATCTTAGCAGGTCAATATAATTTATTTTATTTTCAAATTTTTAACACCCATCTGGTCATTTGATTTCAATCTTGCAGTAGAGAATGTCTCTTTTGGTCTCATTTAATTCCTGATTTTATAACATGAGTCTCATTGCCCTTTAAATACAATCATTAAAATATATCGTGCAGACCATTCATGTAGCATAATCTGTGAAATTTCCTAGCACATTAGTACTAGTTGAATCTTTGAACTTGACTAGCATACTCCAATTTTTTCTAGTCTATTTCCTACTTGCGTAGTCATTAAGAAAGAAGCTTCCATTACAATTATTTAATTAAAAAAAACTTACAAATTTGTCTAAATACAGGATCCTTTCTGAGTTTTTGGGCTTCGAGACAATGCTTGCAATTGTGTGCAGTTCTTATGAAGGCATTAATGCACTGGAGAAGTATGATCCCGAAGGCTTGATAAACTGTAATGGTGGATTGCATGGTATAGGGTCTTCAATTGGAAAGAGGATAAATGGCCGATTTATTGTCATGTCTCTTGAAGATATAAGGCAAGTTTGACAACATATGTGAACTTAGCTCTTATGAATTTTTTCCAGGATAGTTTCATGTAAAGTGAGATAATCCAAGACCATATTTAAGGTTAAATCTGAGCGCTGCACCCTGTGCTAGGTCTTTCTGTATATTATTCTCTTTATAAGAGTGAAAAAGTGAAAAACTCACATGATAGGATCCCAAATCTACACATGCATAATTTAGAAGGAAGATGAAGTTCTTTGCTTATAATTTTTAAAAGCACTGTTGTACTTGTTTTTATTGCAGACCCTTTGTTGGAGGTTTTGTAGCCGATGATCCTCAAAAGAAGTTGGCTCTTCCAAAGCCAAGATTACCTAATGGGGAGTGCCCGCCTGGGTTTCTTGATTATGCGGTGAACATGATCCATTTGGATACAAAATATTTATCTTTTCTTACTGATAGTGGGTACGGTCTTAGAGAGACGATGTTTTATGGATTTTTTTTCTTTTCTACAAATATATACAACCCGAAATGAAATGCTGCTTGCTCTCCCATGCATTCGCAATGGAGCTTTGTCATTGGATGGTGGGATGGTTAGGGCATGTGGCATGTTTGCTCTCGGTAGTAGGTCAGTGTCAAATTAAACTTGCCCTTTTTAATGCATGTTTGATTTAGATGATTCTCTTTCAATTTTCTACCCCTCCTATGATAGTTAATACTTCTAGTTTTGATAATTAACTTTGAAGGATAAATAATTCTGTAATTCAATTTTGCTCATTTCAATAACCTCAAAAAATTGTTTATGTTGATACTTCATCCAATTGATTTGTACCCTAGTGAAACATCATGATATGCTCGCCTGTCTGCATAACTCATCGGTTTTTATATGTTCTACATATTGCATACTGAAAAATGATTTTTTCCCATGATATGCTTGTCAATGGATTGGCTATTGACATAGTTTTAATTAGGAAGTTGCTATGGTATCAGATGGATAAGTTTGGAGGGGAAAGGAGGAGTGTGTTAATTTTTCTTTTTTAAATTTAGAGGCAAAAGTTTGTTATTTAAATAAAAATAAGGTATGATTGGGAGGCTACATGCTAATCCATGAAGACCTGGGATATTCCAGAATTGGCACAAGTATCAGTTTCGCACCCATATCCAAGGAGTATCCTCCTTTTTTTTAAGAAATGATTGAGAAATACATTTGTGATACGACTTTGATACTCAGAGAATGGCACTAAAATTGCATATCTTTTCCTATGTATCCTTAAATCTATAGTAAAATAGTAGGCAATGTAGAGAAAATACTTGAGTAGGGCTAACGCTTTTTTCAACTTTCCAATATGGGGAAATTTTGCAACATGTACATGTTAACTGGGGAAAGAGTATATTCTGAGGCTCATTCTAGCATGGGCAAGTCTAATACTTCCCTAGCAATGGGGAAGTTGACTTTACTGGTTATTAGAGGTTGCTTTCAGTTTTCAAAATTATACATCCACCCCTCAGAAAAGTTAAAATTACAAATTTAATAATTATAGATGTATCCCAAAGAAATCGAAACTGAAAAATTGTTTTGTCGTCAACTCTTCACTACCAAAACATTAACCGACTCTGACCCAATCACTGCAGCCCTCATAAATGTTTGACAATTCACCTTCCATGCCCATGAAATGAGACAAAAAGATGAACAGTTGAATAATCCCCAAGCGAATAGTAGCAGTTAGAACTACTTTATTTAAGACTTCCTTTTCCTCCTCATTTGACAACTTGTGTTGTGACTATTTATTTCTTTTATAGGTTAGAGCACTCTTTTCTTTCTCTTGCTTTCATCTAAATATACTACTGTAATTGGAGGACTAACATTTGATATATATATATATATTTTTGGCCTTGTTATGAATGAAATTTCTCACAACACTCGCTGGCTGTAGGAAAGATGTAAAAGTGAAGTTTCCTCTAATCTCGGGAGAATCTGATGTACCTCCAAACTATATTGAAACTGAAGAGGCGGTGAGGAAGCTGAATTGGGAAACCTCTAAACTTGCTGCAGATAAACACAGAGAGCAGCAATTATTGGATTATAGAAAAGGGAAACTTCACTAGGCAAGCCTGAAAAGTTATTACGGAAAGTTATTTTGCTAGACGTGGTAACAACTAACCACATCCAATTGTGTGCATTAGCTGTTAATTTTGCAGACTATAAGTTCACGAGGGATATGCCCCAAAGAAAGTAGATAGGTGTGCATAAATAGACATGACATAGTGAGCTTCTTTATGTAACTTAAAGAAGGAGCTATGCTTGCTTACTGTCTGCGTCTGTTGTTATATGTCTTAATTTCAATCAGGAGAAACCATGAACGGTTAGCTTCTCCATTTGAATGATGCAACTTGCTGGGGACTGTCACTTTCTTGAAATGAACATTTGTCACATGAGCAGATCCAAATTCTTGTGATCTTCACTCTTATCCTCCAATTCCAACTCGTTCTCTGATTAATAGAGATGCAACATGCGTGGCTTTCAGTTTCACAGCAAAATGGTCTCTGAAAATTAAAGTACAACTACTTCACTTCCACCCACACACAAACTATGTTTCACTTAAACCATCAACTTTCAGTAAAAGTCCTGAATATGTTCCGTTAAGTTTTTTTTTTTTTTTTTTTGAAATTTTCACTTCCAAGTTCCAATATTCGTATAATCATTCCAGATATTTTACTCTTTGGTGCAAGCTCAGTATTGAGTCACTGCTACGAACTAAGCCAGTGTTGATATGCATAGCCTGTGAACAGCTGCTTTGTGGCGCCATTTACATCCGTCGCAAGTTTATAAATGTGTTTATTTTAGATTTTGATAAAATTGATTTAAAAATACTGATTCTTGTATAATTGATTTAAGAGTTTATTTTGGTAGATTTTGAGAAAGTTTGTTTGAATATGGTATTTTAAAAGTAAATTGAGAAAAACTAATTTTGTTTGGTTGACAAAAGAAAACTAAACAAAAAGAGAGTAATTTATAAATTTCATACCCAAAATCATATGATATTTTTTGCCCACCGCAATTTTCACAATTAAACATATGCTATCGTATTTGGTTTGGTGGTTTGGTGTGGTCACTGCTTGAGGCAATACTCTAGTTTTGTCTTAATGAAATGTTTAGCCTTTTAAAAAAAGCACATTCTATCGTTCAAAAACAATTTGCGACAGTTGAAGGTGATTCAAAATTAATTTTGGACGTTATCGATGCGGGCAATTAGCCATTAGCTTGAAATAGCCAATTAAAATCATGAAGGATATCGCCACTAAATGTATAAAAAAGAGTTATTAACAACTACTATAATTAAAAGACACTTATATATTCACCAAAAAAAAAAACACTAATGTGCCACATAAAAATCAAACCCTGTACCCCCTAAAAAAGGCCTACCTTGCCTGCCGAAAAAATAAACAGGTTTTGTATACCCTGGTTCAAAATACAAAGCATGTTTGTACAAGCAGCTACTGGGTAGCACCCTGAGTATCAACTTCTGTAGGTATACGCACATCCTCTTCTGATTTCCTCTCATTAGTTTGTCTGTCATTTCTTCTCCAGCAATGTTTAGAAAGATGTCCCCTCTTGCCACATACAGTACAGGGTACGCTCCTGGCATTAATTTCTGGCCTATTCCTACACATTCCCAGTGGCTTATAGTCAGCCCTCCTATGTCCACCTTTATAGGCTTGGTGATATCCTCCCATACTGTAAGAATGTTCGACCACTCGTTTTACTCCATAGCGATATTCTTCCTCTATCTGTATACTTTCCATTAACTTCCGGTAAGGTATATACTCCTCACGCATTAACTTGATGCAGAAGTCCTTCCAGGATGGCGGAAGCTTTGAAATGATGGCACTAACATGAAAGTTGTCATCAATAAACATTCCAGCAGCAGCAATAGAATCTGCAATGCCATTTAATTCTCGGATTTGCTCAATAACTGCTTTCTCCTCAACCATCTGAAATTCAAGATACTTTTTCACTTGAGATCTTTTGGTTCCGAATTCCTCGTACAGATAAACCAGTTTTAACTCTTCCCATAAATCCTTAGCACTCATTTTTCTGTTTGCATACAGGTTGTACAGAGGATCAGATAAATGGCTCAAGATATTCCGTTGACATGTCAAATCATCGTTCAGCCATCTCCTTTCTGCAGCCTTGGCTGTGGCAATGTCTTCAGCCTTGGCACTTTCGCCTAGTGTAGGGTAAGGGCATGGTTCATCAAGCACATAGTCAATCTTTAATTGTTTCAAGAGTAATTCCATCTGCTGAGCCCAGAATTGGAAATTCTTCCCATCAAAGCGGATGACCTCAATAGGGATGACAGGCTCAAGAGAAGCAACATCAACAACTGAGTTTGATGCATCTCCATTTTGCTTACCATGAGGCTCAAGAGGAGCAACATCAACAACTGAATTTGATGCATCTCCATGTTGCTTACCATGAGGCTCAAGAGTAGCAACATCAACAACTGAATTTGATGCATCTCCATTTTGCTTACTATTAGGCTCAAGATGAGCAACATCAACAGCTGAATTTGACGCATCTCCATTTTGCTTACCATTAGCCTCCGATCTACATAGTGTTGATTACATGTTCTAGGTTAGAATAGTCTATGAATAAATGTTTTCACTGCTGTTCAAAAGCAGTTTTTACCATGCACTTATATGCATAATCAAATGCCTTGCAACATGTTTTATTTTCAGCCAAAAAAGTCAGCAGTAAATATTCAGAAGAATACAGAAATTTCTCCAACTAAACTACAACAAAGAATATCATATAATTCGCAGTTAGCAAGCAATCAACACACCAGGAGAATAGAAACAAAAATAAGCATTCTGCACATATGCACTCAGCAATTTCTTCACCACCACATTTTGACAATTTGGTGATCAATATCATTTGGAAGCCATAAATTTCGATGTTATCACATAATAGCTCATATGTCAACATTGAATACTCACCCTATCCTTTCTTCCATTTTTTTGATAGCTTCCTCTATGGCAGGAACGCTCTTCTTGAAGGTCGACCATTGTTCATAAGATAAACTTATCCCTAAAATAAGTAGTAAAGGAAAGGGACATGTTTAGTTTCAACATTCAGAATAATCAAGTTTTCAGCAAAACAGAGCCACATATATATGGAGACAAATTCAGGGGCCTCAACTCCAATACTCTATTTTATTCATGTAGCAGCTAGCCTGACACAACAATAGCTTTGTCCCATTAGATGCGTTTAGTTATATGAATCACGTGATATCATTAAACTTGATTAAAAACCAAATTCTCATGGATATAATTGATCATAGATCCTTCAAAATAATTTCTTAATTTCTTTTAATGTAATTCTTGGCATCCCTCTACCACTTTTCACAAGGCTAAAAAAATGTGATTTACCCTCCTCACCTTGCGTCTAGTGACCTTTTTTACACATGTCGAAATCACCTTAAGAGTGTGTTTGGTAGGAAGGAAAGAAATAGGAGAGAAATATGCTGAATATAAATAGGCATGGTAGTCAAACTCGAGATTCTATTCAGACTCGGAAAGGAGTCACAAAATCGTAAATCGTGGAATCCTAACCCAGCGTATTCTACAAGATTTATAAAATTAATATGTTTATAAATTCTTATATATGAATTTAACATAGTATAAATGAGAGGAAAAAAACATTATAACAACATCAACAGCACCTTTAATCCAAGTTAATTGGGGTCGGTAGTAGATGAACCCAACAATAGATTGGAAATAAGACAAAAAAGAGAGAAAGGGAGAGGGGAAGAAAAAAGGGAAAATAAAACAAGAGAAAGGAAAAAAAAAAACAAGGGTAAAAGGAGGAGGGGAGAAATGAAGAGGAAAAGAACTAAAAAAAAAGAAACGACTGGAACATAAAGATACTAATAGGTTTAACTCTCCACCAAGCTTATAGCTTTTCTCCACTTCGTCCTAAGACACACCGTCCGCCAATTTATTTCTCACTCCATTAGGTCTTGTTTAACTACCTTTCCCTAGGTAAGTTTCGGTCAACCTCTACCTCTCTTTGAGTCTAACTCTTGGTAACAAACTTTTGTTCTTACAGGAGCATCCAGTGGACGTCTCATAACGTGCCCAAACCACCTCAATCTATGCTCCCTCATCTTTTCACACACTGGTACAACTGCTACTTTTCGTCGAATATCCTCATTTTTTATCTTATCCATCTTTGTATAACTACGCATCCATCTTAAAATCCTCATTTCTGTTACCCCTATTTTATGCTCATGTTGCCTATGTGTTGACCAGCATTCCGCACCATATAAATTGTCGGTCTTATAGTTGTTCTATAGAATTTTCCTTTTAGCTTAAGGAGAGTTTTTCGGTCACACAAAAACTCAGGTGCATTCCGCCATTTCATCCATCCTGCTCTGATTCTATGATTTACATTCTCATCAATATCACCACCTTTTTGCAAAATCGATCCCAAGTATCTAAAAACATCTTTCTTGGGTACATCTTGACCAAGTAGATGTACTGTGTCTTGATCACTATCTCTTACCCGCGAAAACTCACACTTTATACACATGAAATACTTAATTAAGCATAAATTCATAATCATAGATCCATAAGCATATATAATGAGGAGGAGGGTTAAGGAAGATGGTTGTGTTAGGCCCTTGGTAGCCAACGTAAACTAGCCGTTAGACTTATCATGGATCAATCATGACAGATCCATAAGCATAAGAAAGTCAATCACCAAAACTCCATATAGAATTCATAAATGATAAACAAAATCCACACATAAAATCGGGTCAAATTCTTGAGGTTATGGGTTCAAATCCCGTCTCCACAACATTTTGAATTTGATAAAAACAAGGGTTCACTAAATAAAAAGGGGCATTATAATGAAACAAAAAACTTAAAATACTGCCCTAGTGCTTAGTTTCTACTCCTAGTATAAACCACAAGACATGACCACCAAACAAGGGAGTAGCAGCAGGGGTTGGGTTTGCCATCTATACAAATTTCAATCACAGGAACAAGCAAGTCATAACGCCAAAACCACGGATTGCCTGAAATAGAGCAGTAGCTCACAGAAAATAGGGAAAGAGAACTGCACAAACACGCCCGCAAAGGAACAAGAGGTGACCTCATACGTGGGGGAGAAGAGATCTGACACAGCGGAGGATGGCTCTGGTTGCGGTGGTTTGGGCAGCAGAGTTTAGGGGAGTGTTTGCGCGAAGTTGAGAAGACATAGATAGGGTGTGTTTTCACGATTTAGGAGTTATAGTTATAGAAGAGTTGGTTTTGGGGCCTCAGTTTTATCTTAGGCTTTTAGAAGTCCAAAAGGAGGGGCAAAACTGACCCGCCAAACAGATGCGCACAATTCTACTTGCGCAAAGCTTCTACCGAGTTCGGAAATTTCAAATTCTGCACGTGGATGTACTCACCCAGTCATAGTAGACCTGCAGAATCATGGCAATCACTACCATGGAAATAGGGATGAAAGAAATAGTGAATAGAAATAGGGGTGTTTAGTCTTTAAGAAATAGGGAAGAGAGAAATAAGAAAAAGAATAAAAAAATTGTTAAATTAAAACAACTGATTTGCAAACTCTTGCAATCGATTGTGCTTGACAGGAAAATCAATTGAAGTATTTATGTGGGGCAGTGCATAATCGACAGAAGAAGTGTGCAAGACTTAATTGATTATTGTTTTAAAAATAATCAATTGTCGGATATTCAAAATTGGTTATGTATGAAAAAACAATATTTGGCACTAATGATAATAAATTATTTTGGGCAATAAATGCATACTACTGTTCACTTCCGCGCACTTTTGTGGAGAAATAAAAAGGCGTATCAAACCTTTTTATGTCTCTTCCTCCTCATTTCAACGCTGCCAAATGACCCAAATTTCCAATCTCCAAGCTATTTGTCAGCCTTCCCTGCTCCTCCCCACCCCCATCCCCCACCCCCCAACTGTTTCTATTTTACCAAACTCACTGTAATTGATTTTCTGTCATATTTTACTCCACAATAACCACACTAGTATCTCCCAGAAGCTAGCAAGACACAACGACAGAGATCTTCACGCTATAATGAAACAACCTTATCATAGGCTACTGGGCATTCAAACACATAATTAAAAATGTAACTCAACTAAGAACATTCTAGGTCATACATATAATCCCTAAAAAAATACTCATCAATGAGTGTTAAGGGAATTCACGCACTCAAATAACTAGAAGAAAAATAAGATATCAACAATGTCTAATAATGTCTGGGGGCATAATTCATGTGAGCAAATTCCAGCAACATTTACAGTAAAAAAAGCAGGAAGCAGCGAATTCTTAAGAGCAAAGCAATCATGTACTTACCTTTCGAACCAGGAAGTGGTTTTCCATCTTTCATATAGAACTCCCTAATTGAGACCAGGGTTGTCCCTTTGAAATCTTTCACCGCCACGTTCCTCCTGTTGGACAGCTAGATCAAGCAAGCAATATCTACTCAGTCAAAGTGAATTGCAACATTTGAAAACATAAAAATACATCAACAAATGCAGTTCACACATTGAAGTCATTCTCTTGATCAATTGAGTGAATCTTAAACATAATGAAACAAAACATGTTCTTTAGGGTCCAGCTTTCAATTCCTAAATTCCAAAACTAATGAAACAAGACATGTATGTTCTAGGGCTTTTACTCCGTTAAGAATTGAATAGGAAGGAGAGATTACTTGACAAATAACGCGTTCGGGATCATCCCTCTTCAGTTTGGGCAGCACCTCTGTCTCTCTGGACTCTTCTTCGTTGGCCGCAACGATATCTTCCTTCTTCGCTACGTCGTCGTTTTTGGTGGCAATATCTTCGTTCTCCTTCTTCTTCTCTGCGTCTTTGGACTTTGCATTGGCCACGACGGAGAGAAGATAAGACTCGACGACGGTTCTCACGACGTGCCTACTGGCGGTGTCGGAGAGGTCGATGCCGAGACGCTCGGAGGCAGCGACTCGGATGGTGAACTCAGTGGCTTCTTTAATATTGGATTTCTTCAGTATATCCAACACCATCTCCTCCACTTTCCGTCGAGTATCCGCTTCCATTGCAAAATAAAAACCCCAATGTATATCTGTATGTTACGTTGCACAGTATGAGGGGAGAAACACCTTTTATTCGAGAACATGGTTTTGTACTTTTGTTGAGGCTCAATATCCCGTGGCATGTGTTGTTGGGTGACTTGTGTATGAAACTGAAAAATTATATAAAAATAAGGTTCCCCCGAGATTAAACTAGGGTTACTGGATACAGAGTTCCATGTCCTAACTACTAGACCATGGAACCTTATAGTCTAATATGCCCACATTTTTTGTTATGTATTCGATTCGATCCTCGCCTAACGATAATTTTTTTATTTTATTTGTAGGGTTTCATGGTACATTTACAAAGACCTCGATGCATTATTATATATTTACAAATTGACATAATCTAGTAATAATTAAAAATTGAAAATAATTTCTTTTTTTAATGATTTTGCTGATCCATAAAATACACACTTCAAACTGAATAACAGTATTAAATTTTAATTAAGTCATAAACAAATGTATCATTATTGTTTATATTTCATTTATCTTTATATACCAAATCATTATTTGTGTCGCTTGCATATGGAGTCCTATCTTAAGGTTTGTTGTAAGGCCTCCCATGAGCCAAAGGATTTGTTGGATTGGAGTACAAATAAAATCTAGATGAGAAAATGTAATGGTATAGGTTAGGTGTCGAAGGAGGGAGTAATTCTTACAAGGACGTGTTGTTGGATGTTCCAAATGAGGGTGATGATGTTTTCTTCGAAGAGAGGATATTTCAAATTACGAGATGCTTGAAAATAAAATTTATGAAGAAAAGGAAGAGGTGTTCAACCCATGCCTGTAAATAATGGTATCAGGGATAAAGAATTTAATGAATGGAGTAGTGCTTGACATAATACTCCAGTGGTACATTTGTGGTGCGGGGGAGGGTAAGCTTTAAGATCCTAAAAATAAACTTATGAAAGAATGGGCTAAAGCTATGACAATACAAATAATTGATATGCCAAAGAATTATCATGCGATGGTCTTTTTCTCAAAGCAAGACTATAAACATGTCCATCCGTGGATGATTGTGAATCACTATCTTCTTGTGCAAACATAGATGCCTTTCTCTTTTATAAGTATTAAAGAGGTGACCTAGGTTGTAGTGCGGATGCAAATTCCAAAACTCTCTTAAAGTTGTACAATAATTGATTTCTTTGGTGAGTGAGTTCCAAGTTAGGTATGATGTTGAAGATAGATCAATTGACATTTATCCACTTGATAGGTGAAATCGCTAAAGTTTGTGTGGAAATCGATTTGATTAAAACATCAATATTACACATTAGTTTTAAGGGTTATAATTGAATATGGAATATAAAGGTCTCCCAGCGGTGTGCTTCAGGTGCATACAATATGACCATAAGATAGAAATATGCTTGAAGTAGCACCGATTGTAATGGGTTGCAACAAACCCACATATCAAAAAATAGTAACGTTGTAGGCTAGGGCTGATGTGGAAATGCATTCAATTGAAGCTTTTGAAGATGATGCAAGGGTTATGAAATTTTTTTTATCTTAACCCTCTGTTTCATCAAAAAAAGAATCTGACTAATTTGGAATTCGATCGGAAGGTAAATAAAATTGAACAAAAAAATTGTTTCGTTAAGAATCAAACTCGAATAGTTCTTGACCAATTCAAACTTAACTTTAGCACATTAACCACTTGTATTTAACTACTTGGTTTTAAATTCAAATGATAAGTAGGAAAAAAAATTTGGTTCTTGGATTTTCATGAGAAAATTGTACAAAATAAAAACACGAGCATTAAATTGAGAAAGAAAGGACATGTATTAGCAACAAAATTGGGAACAAATTGCATGGATCAGCGTTTTGTTCATAATATGAATTGCTTTCATATTGAGAAAAAAAATACCACATTCTTAATGGGAGTGATGTCTCAAATGAGTTAAGAGGTAGAGGTAATATTGTGCAATCATATGATAATAAATTGAAGGAGTCAATGTAGGTCTACAATATGATTTACATTAATTAATGTTGAAGGTAAGAACATGCAAAAGGGAAACATCATGAAGAATCTAAATTAATAAAAGAGGTGAACCCATAAATTTGAATAAGGGGCAAGAGAATACGACTTCATCTAAGCCATCGAAGGTGGAGGATGAACGACAAGTTATGATAAAGACTCTATCAACAAAACATTACATTGAATCATTTATCATGATCTGAATTTTTTTGTAAGTGAGATTCAAAAATAATGTCACAAAATTATGTGAAATAAGACTTTGTTTAGATGTGAGTGCAACATAATATATATATATATATATATATATATATATGATTTGTTTTAATAGTTTTGCTAACTGTCTTACCTAGTTGATAAACCAATTATAGACGATGTTGAGAATGAATTATACAATAATGAATAAATAAAGTAATGAAAAATAATTTTTATTTTAAATTACCTTTTGTGTACCGTGTCTATGTGCGTAAACAAATGAATTTCAAATAAACATAGAAATGTTGATACATATATAACTTGAACAAACATGTATGTGTGTGTGCGCGCACACACACACATATATATATCCATAAGTGTTGTATATGTTGTGCATCCAACTCTCAACTCCATATAACGTAACTTCTCAATCCCAAGAAAATGCCCTTAATTAAACTTCTCCGCCTCCAAATCATTATAACTTTTGCAATTTCATTTTCACTTCAATCCGATGGCTCTACTCTTTATTTTCAACTTTGTTTATAATATAATCCTTAAGGGGTTATGTTTAGTAAAATTAACTAAAAAGTTAGTTGTTAGTTAAAAATTAAAAAACTAACTTATTAAATTATAAGTATTTGGTAGAATTAGTTATTGAAATAACAAAAAAATATAAAAATGACATATTTAAAAAGGATAATAAGACAATTGAATAAATATTTTAAGGATAAAAAAATAATAAAATATAAAAAGTTTAAAACTGATATTTTAAAAATATTAGTTTAAGTAACATTTAAAAAAATGTAAAAAATTACTAAAAAAACATTAGAAGTTATTTTAAAACATGATCTAAATGTGCCATATTCACATGTTGTGGACGTTTATTTCAAGTTGGGCCGACTCGCGTTGAAGTCCATCATCAAATTTTCACTTGGACGTATCAGAAGAATATCTATGTGAAAACAGATTGTATTTACAATCGTTAAATTGATAAACAAAAATAACAAATGTACATATTTTATTTAATGAAATGATTTAACAGACATAAAGAGACCATGTTTGGCCACACACCAATATTCGATAAAATTAACTTAAAAAATAGTTGGAAGTTAGAAACTTAAAAAATTAGTTTATTAAATTATAAGTGTTTAATATAAATTAGTTTTTGAAGTAACTTATAAAATTATTGAAAATAATAAAATTATGATTTATTTAAAAAGAATAACTATGAAATTTGATAAATATATTAAAAATAAAAAGGAAGAAAATATAAAAAACTAAAACTTAACGTTTTAAAAAAATATTATTTTAAGTAACATTTTAAAAAATATTAAAAACTATTAAAAAATTTGTTTATTGAATAACCAAATGAATTTTTTATGTAATAAAAAAATTTAAAACTAACTGAAATATGTTAGCGAATATAGCTTATATTTATCTTTGTATTCATTATTTTTTTCAAACAACTAAATAATATTCATTATAGTCCTCTATCTCCCTATTCCTATATCACGTCTAAAGAAAAGAAACAATAATTTCTGAGTATATCAGTATATCTTCACATATGACTGCTGCAGAAATTAACATGAAATACAATAAAGGATCGAAATACATAAAAGTTCTATTATTTTAACGTCTAAAATTAATACTACATGTTATTCTGATATCTCATATGATTTCTGTTTTTTTTTTCTATACAAAATTAAAGAATTAATATATATGCACAAGATGCTTCATAAGGATTGGTGAGAAAGGGGACACAGAAGTCACGAGAATCCTTAAGCATGAAAAAATTAATTTTAGGATTGATGGTATGGGAAAATATTTGGTATTTCCAGTATTCAATCCTTGAGTGATAATACGTTTTAGGTTTGAGTTTCACGGATGGTGAATTGCGGTAGGTGGGTGAATCATAGATGGCCCATGTTCTGAAATGTTGAAATCAAATGCTAAGGAGCATTGGTAAAGAATTAGGTGAAAATATTAAATGAAAGAGGGTATGGGCTTGGTTTTGCGATGACAAAAAATTAAATGCCTTTAATATATTCTTTACTTAATATTTTGGACCAATATTCAGAAGGTTCCTAATTTAATCCTAAAGATCTAGTTATGTGCAACTGCTAGCATGAATTGAGCCTTTAAATGAGATAGCATACTAGTATATACTAATGCGTTATGAGTGTCATTGAGATTCATTTTGTGCTGCAGTTGAATGAACCTTTCAAGTCCTTATCTCACATGCATGGAGTTATCACCCATCATCAACAATCCAAACTAACATAAATAAAACCAAATCCCTCAACATCCGATCAAATGTCCTCATCACATGCATTGTGTTTATTGTTGTTGTTTAAGTTTCTTTATCAAGCCTAAGATCTTCTCATCGTTTAGATTATGAGAAGAAACATGAAATCAACAGGGGTCTGCACGAGGAAGGGACAGAGGATTTGCACAATGCATATGGGGTTTTGCTTATGTGTCTATCTTTACATAAAACAAGGAAGACACATTCAGTTTGAAAACCATTAATATATGGTAACGTGGCATAAAATAGTAAGATATGCTTGGAAGCAAAGTTTTTCTTAATGCTTTTTTTCTAATATCGTTCGCAAAGATCATTTGGATATCACTATTATAAGCTACATTCCATGTGCCATTGCGAGAATGATTGGTGGCAATTTGTGCATTTAATCGCCGGCCATACATCAATAGGTCAACGTTATGAACATTCGCATTGGAGCATGATGAACTTGTAGGGACATGGAGATTATCCTATTGAAAGCTACCGTGGCGAACACCCGATTACTACGCGTTGTTCTTCCCTTCCAGCTGAATTATTTACTTACCAAGTGATATTTGTTGATGAAACAACTTTCACACTCTCATTAACAATGCTTCATTAAAAACCCAACTATCACCAAACAAACCATTTTGACAAAATGTAAGAATAATTATGCTTCCAATTCCCGTAGAAATAACTAATAAGCATTCTGACAAGGGGCAATTTAGTAATTAATCTAAACCCACTAATAAAGTTACGTCGTCCACTACAGGCGATTAAAGTGATTATTGACGTGTGCATTGTAAATGAGTATTTTAACTTTAGATTTAGCTTGTAGGAAAACATTATTTAATCTTGATTTATATTTTATACCACTACGGCTTAAATTCGTGTGTTGGATTTTATCAGCCCAAAGTCGCTTACAATCAGGATATAGTCATTTAAATGTTGACCGTAGTTAGCATCTTTGTATATAGAGCTTAAGATATGAAAATTTATAGTGTCTTGTAACTTGGAGCAGAATAAAATTATCCTTATAATTAATACACTAATATAACTTTTTAAGAAGAGTAAGGACATTTTTAAAATAAAAAAAGACAGAAAGAAGACTATGGGCGTTGAACTGAAATTCAGTTTGTCATAATTATTATAAATATACCAGCAATATCATAATATTATGTATGGATTTGATATTTTGGTAGGACTATTATTGATTTGAGCTTAGAATGCCTTTTGTAGATACTTTGATACTCCGTCCATTCAGTGTGCCATATACCTAAATTGTGTTGGAATATCAACTAATTTTTAAAGTATTAGAGTAATTTTAGTCTTAAATTTTGAGGAAAAATCTTGAATTCAATATTGAATTCAATATATGATATTTACTGGATCGTCCAATAAATGAGATGAAAAAATCTCCAACATAAAAAACGTGTTATTGTGAATGAATTCTCAAAATCTGTTTATTGTTAATTTTTTTTTTCACTTTTCTCTCTTTCTAATATTTCAAAATAAGATTTATCATTAAAGAAAAAAATTAGAAAGATCTTCACTAATATGTGATACTATAGGGTCCACCAAAAAATAGTTTAAGATCTCAATTTAAGATTTACCACTAAAGATATTTTAAAAGTTCAGATAAATTAACAGCTGACTTCAAATAAGTTAACATCTGACTTGTATAGTTTATTCTGAATTTACTACAACATTTATTTTAGTTAGAATACTTTCACTTGTTAACGCATTTGTAATTTAATTATTTTTATTAATTTTTATTTTAATAAAATTGTATTTATTAATTTATCATTCAATAAATGTATTTGCATTAAGCATACATGATTTTTTGAGTGAATAATGATAAAAGGTTAAAAATATATAAAAATATTTAATAATTACTTAAATAATTTGAAATGTTGTTTTATATACAATTCCAACATATATTTATATTTTTTTATGATTTTGTGACCTGCTATCCAAATAAATACCCAAAACTATATATTTTTTATCATTAAAAAACAAATGTAACGAATTAATTCATCTGTCTATCTAATATAAAAAATTCAAAATTTATTTTATGGTGAATATAACAGAAATTCACATATTGATTCCTTAATTATTAGTTTGAGGCAAAATTCCTAATTTCATTTAATGTTAGGAAAAACAGAAATTAATCCAAGTCCCCAGTGGTAAGTAAAGTGTGTAAATTCTTGAGTAAATGAGTGTGGAGTCTAAAGGGAAGTGTTTAATAAAAGAAAAGAAAGAGTGAAGCAGGGAAAATGGGAAATGGTGTTACCCTACGTCATAATTAACTGCGTCACTTTTTACACCTCTAGCAGTTAAGTGGTGACACCACCCACCGCCTCCCCTCTTTCTCATTGCTTATTTATTCTCTCGTCTTCCTCCACTCTGTGTCAGAGTCACACTGGTGGTGGTGGCAACAATCAACAATGGAAGAAGGGAAGATAAAAAGAAAGAATTGGGTTCTCTTCCTATCCCTGGCCATAAGCCTCTATGTCTCCGCTGCATTCGAAGTCGAAACCGAAAGCTTGGCCCTCAACTCCCTCCCTGAGCCCCCCAGCCTCTCATGGCCCGAATCAGAAACCCTCTCAGAAGCCCAAGAAAGTCTCTCGCTCTCACTTGACCTCCACCACATAGACGCGCTCTCCTCCAACAAAACCCCAGAGCAGCTCTTCCACATCAGGCTCCAACGCGACGCCAAGAGAGTCGAATCCCTTCTCAACCAAAGCCACGCGCGCAGATCCGCCGGCTCCAGTTTCAGCAGCTCCATCATTTCGGGCTTAGCACAAGGTAGCGGGGAGTACTTCACTCGCATAGGAGTTGGCACACCCGCCAGATTCGTCTACATGGTTTTAGACACCGGAAGCGACGTCGTTTGGCTCCAATGCGCCCCGTGCCGCAAATGCTACACCCAAACCGACCACGTCTTTGACCCCACCAAGTCCCGCACCTACGCCGGAATCCCCTGTGGGGCCCCTCTCTGCCGCCGCTTAGACTCCCCCGGTTGCAACAACAAAAACAAGGTTTGCCAATACCAGGTTTCCTACGGCGACGGCTCCTTCACATTCGGCGATTTCTCCACCGAAACGCTCACGTTTCGAAGAAACAGAGTCACGCGCGTCGCGCTTGGCTGTGGCCACGACAATGAAGGACTTTTCATAGGGGCTGCTGGCCTTTTGGGCCTGGGCCGTGGGAGGTTATCATTTCCGGTCCAGACCGGACGCCGGTTCAACCAGAAATTCTCCTACTGCCTCGTCGACCGTTCCGCTTCGGCCAAACCTTCCTCTGTCGTCTTCGGAGATTCCGCAGTTTCCCGAACCGCGCGCTTCACTCCTCTCATCAAAAACCCCAAGCTTGACACCTTCTACTACCTCGAGCTCCTCGGGATCAGTGTCGGCGGAGCACCGGTGCGCGGCCTCTCCGCCTCACTCTTCCGCCTTGACGCCGCGGGAAACGGCGGCGTCATCATCGACTCCGGCACCTCCGTGACCCGCCTCACCCGACCCGCCTACATTGCCCTCCGGGACGCGTTCCGCATCAGGGCCTCGCATCTGAAGCGCGCGCCGGAGTTCTCGCTCTTCGACACGTGTTTCGACCTGTCCGGGCACACGGAGGTGAAGGTACCTACGGTGGTGCTGCATTTCCGAGGTGCTGACGTGTCCTTGCCGGCGACGAATTACTTGATTCCGGTGGACAACAGTGGGAGCTTCTGCTTCGCGTTTGCGGGAACTATGAGTGGTTTGTCCATAATTGGTAACATCCAGCAACAAGGTTTCCGGGTCTCGTATGATCTGGCGGGTTCGCGGGTCGGGTTTGCCCCGAGAGGTTGCGTTTGAGTCTTCTTAGGAAATGGGAACAACTCTTTCCCTGTTGTTTTCTAATTATGAATATCAATTATTGTTGCCATCTTTTTCTTTTCTTTTCTTTTTTAATGTTAAAAAAACAAGGTTAGATTAGAGAAGGAAGGCGAGATCTCAATCTAGATCTGAAGGAGAAAACTAGGATTCAACAAAACGAGAATGTTTCTGGTTTCCACCCTCTGGTTGTCGCTTGTTGTGTATTTTATTTCCCAATTAAATACTACAGCTACTCAAATCCAATCCAATACAAGGGGTTTGTTCGACGAATTTAATCTTTCAATTGCTAGGTAGTACTATTACTGTACTAGATCAGTACATACTCGTGATATTCTTGTCTTTTATTTTCACGTTTTCAAGAAAAAACTGAAAACTCATCATCAGTCATCACTAGCAATGCAAATGGTAAGATATTTTGCCATTTCACATGTGCGTGCCTTTTCTCTTGTGGATCATACCCACCGCTTTATATATTCTTCACTCCTATCTGTGCTGCGCTAATTGCGACTAATCTTATTGAACGTTCTTTCTTTCTGTTTGCATGAAAGATAAAGCGCATGTTAAGCATCTAATTTTGATTCATTGAACCTGTATACGATTATTCACGAATTGTAATGTCAGCTCTTCTGTTAAAAATTATGATCTCAATTATTGATAGACTACTAGACTGACAAAATTGATAGATATATAGAATCTCGAAAATGAATGAAATGATATGTGTACTACTACAGGAGAAATCGTGGAAAGACGAACACGTACGTCTCATTTTGGGCTTCCGTACGTCCATGACATGCTTGTGATTAGGGCTTCGCTATTGATGAATTATTTGGATTTTATTAATTTCAAGTTTAAATTAGATTATATAACTAAAATAAGTTTAAATACCAACATAATTTCACATAATTGATAGATCATAGATTTGATTCTTGGAAAAAAATATTTATTGAAAAATATCAATTTTTTAAATAAATCTTAGGCCCAAAGATATTTTAGTTCACAACAAAAAATCAAGTTTAAATGAACATGAAATTTGGTACTTGATGTCTATTGATTTTGTCTCAAAATATTTATTAAAAAAATGTGAGACTTATAAGATATATTTTATTTTATAGTTTAAAAATAAATTTATTTTATTCATAATTTAAAAGTAATTTTCTCAGCTAAATTTTAAAGTCTCCTTTATATGATAAATTTTTTAAAAAATAGTGAGAATCCATTTTATCTATTACCTGTACAACCAGTTAATAAGTCTTTCTCAATTATCTTAAATTACTTTCATTTTACCTTTACTTATACACACTTGATCTTTTTAATTGTTTATATCCTTTCTTCTATTATAGAGTAATAACAATGAAAATTGTACTATTCTATTTGGCAGCCGACCGTTATAGGCCTTCAAGCACTGAACCGTATTCATTCGGGTGCTGGCTGTCAATTCAAAGCCTCAAGAAATTGAAACCGATGGATTCATCATAATTAACTTATAGTCAATGGTAGGAGGTCGACCATCTTGATTATAACGCCCCTACAACCCTCCTCACTCTTTTATCAGATCATAATAATCATTAAAGATATAACGTTACAAGACAGTCGTAATAATGAGATCAATGAACAATGATAAAGAGAGAGACGTCCGTTAGAGAAGGACGAAACCCCATCAGTAAGAACCGCTCAGCCGGGATTGAGAAGGCAAAAATATTTCCCAATTTTTTTTTTATATAATGCTCAGAAAGATAAAATTGATTCCTCTGTAATAAGTTATTCATTTTATGTATTGGAAATTTGGAATGCCTTTCCCAGCTGCTGTACTAGCTAGCCCCTAAAATTGTGACAAGTCACTTTTCCAGCCTTACACCTGGAGAGTGTTGTGTGTCTTATAATGGGTAAGTAACACTTATCTTTAGTCCCCAGCAGCCAAGACACATGTTCTGGTGCCATAGTTCCGATATGCCCATATTTCACATGCCACTACATATATAGGTCAAAATGTGCAAAGCATCAGCCAGCGCATGCTTAAAAATTAATAGGTACGAGACAAATGGAGAAAATTGTCAAATGTTATGACGTAAGTGCGTGATAACTTTGGAAAGACAAAAGCAGTTGGCGGTTCTTTTCTTTTCCACATTGATATGAAGTCTAGCTGTTAAAGAGAGATTATAAAGTGGAGATGGCACTCACACGGCAATGCGCTTTTGGTTCGGAAGGAGGTTATATTAAACATACAAGCGAAATGGGTTATTGTCTTATTGACGTCCATAGGGTGGAATTTGGTTCGGAATTTACCAAACAGGTTCACAAATACTACAGTAGTAATTTACATCAAATAAATGACACTTGAGGTTCAGACTTTTAAAACTGAAGTCCCACTCCCGCATTTGAAATTCATTTAAAAAAAATGAAATTCTTATTTTGTATTGAAGATTTTTACAATTTTTTTTAAATGAGATGAGACAAGTCCTATTTTTTATGCACGACTTTGTTTTAGTTTTTTTTTTAAATCAAGTTTGGATAAGTTTTATTATCGTACAATTTTTGTTTTTCACGTGGAGTAAGTCATACTCCAGAAGTATAACATTGTTATTTTTTAAAAATCCTATACTTTAGTTGATTTATTTTAAAATTTAAATGCTTTTTGCAGTTAAGTTTTAGGTTTCAAGATTAATTGAAATTATTTTACGTAAAATGTAAAGGCTTTTTATAGTTAATTTTTTTAAGATTGGATATTTGTTCATGATTCAGAAGAATAAGAATATAGTTACTTCAGGTTCTAAGTCTGAACCTTGTTTCCACCCTTGTATATATTTTTTATTTATAAAAAAACTTCTTCCATGTCAAATCATTAATGTAATATAATAATTTTCCGTAAGAACATAATAGTAAAATTGTGTGGGAGCATGCTAGTAAAAAGTTGGACCAAAACCACGCTTGGTCTTACAATATTTCCCAACACTAACAGAATGAGCAAAAAGGAATCGACACATTTTTTTTGAAATTCACGTATTTAAATATTTCTAAATAGACCAGCGGGTCTGCCTTTAACTTATCGAACTTGGGGTAGCAATTTCAATTGAAAATTCACCAATGTATGAAACCTTATATATATGACTGACCGTACACAAATCGTGGCCAGTATCCAAAGTTTGTATACAATGTTTAAAGAATACTCATCCAATTCATGCCCAGCGAAGCTGCATGTGAATAATAGATAGAACATAGGTTTCAATTATGCCGGGG
>CM023943.1:33960867-33997892 GCA_013407115.1 Glycine latifolia | reverse complement strand
TACAACCTCTAGTAGAGGTTGTAAGTAAGGGGGGGGGGGAGGGGGGGTGTGTATAGACAAAACTTCTCAGATCGATTGTAGAAGACTATGCATTGTATGGGAAGAATAATGGGTCCAACGCATCTAAATCCTATCTTTTGTTCCTGAGCTATTTTTTTTGTACAAACAAAAATTAATTTTAATGTTAATGTTTCACTTTCGTTAGCAACATAGCAAGTATGATATATGGTTCTAATTTCTTGGTATGTAGTGTTGATTAGCGGGAGGGCTTAACGTTAACCCTACAAAGTAAACCCCTCTAATTTAGAATAAATAAATTAAAACAAGTGAATCGCTACGATTAGTAAGAAGGTTTAAAGGCTCATTTAGAATATATTATAAATAGTTTATTTGAACTTATATATGTTATATGTTATAAGTGTTTAAGAGAGTTATGAAAAAAAAATGATTGGTTCACAAGATGTTTTAACTTATTAATTTCGGTGAAGTCTCTAAAAGATAATTTTATGAGATTTTTTTTTTTACAAATGGATACAATTTTTTAATGAGAATTTTATTGTATTTTTTTAAAATGTGAGGCTGAATAAAAAATTATAATGTTTACATTTTTTAGAAGGATAAAAATATATTTATTCATATATATATATATATATAATATTTTTTTTATTACATTAACTTTATTTATCATCATTATATATTTGGAGCGAATTTAATCCTCCACCTACATCTGTCACTTTCAAAATATTGATTGATTTAGATATTGGATTAAATGAGACACTGACAGGTGAAAATAAGTTAAGGAGGCCCAATGAGGGTTTATAGCCTAATCCACCAAGTTTGACTTTTTTTTTACCCGTCATCAAGTTTGACTAAAGTATATAGCACTTATTAGCTAATTGGGGTCTATGGGTGACTAATTGAGGATGTCTTTTATTATGTGTCCTGTGTGAACTGGTAGGATATCAACTACCTGAAGATGGATTAAAGTGTTTAATGACTTTAGTTTATGAGAATTTGAATTTTTTTTGAGAACTTAAGAGTTTAAAGTTGAACAAAATTGATAAAGAGACTTGATTAAAGAAATTAAAAGATTAATAAATCTGATTATAATAATTATAAAATTAAAATAATAAATTTGAATATAAAAATCGTTAAGTAACCAAAATTTTAAATAAATAGTAAACACTTCGAAAACGACAGCCCGTTTCATCAAATAGAACCGTGGAGGCCTTGACGACGTAGAGTGCAAGCAAATCCCTGAAAAGGGAGAAAATTGCGACGTATATAAATTAGGGTTTTTCAAAATCAGATATAGACGGAACGGAACAGTGAATTTAAGCTTTGGGACTTGATGGGTACGGAAGAAGGAGAGCATGGAAAGGTAACAAATGTGGTATCTTTGATAGAGAAGGCCACCAACTCCACCGCGCCGGAGGTCGATCCCCGCCTCCTCAAGGGCATCAAGACGGTGGTTCGCTATTCCGATTCGGAGCTCCGCCTCGCCACCCAAACCCTTATGGATCTCATGAAGCGTGACCACTCTCAGGTACTCTTCCCTTTCCAATTATCATTATTAGGGTTTCACTTTCTTCTCTGCTGGTTTCCAATTAGGGTCAATTGAATTCTGCCATCAATTAATTTCATTTTGAATCAATAGTTTGATTCAAATGACAAAGGAAAAAGCGAAAATTGAATACTTAGTTTTATTCTTCCTATTATGGTTTATGCTATAATCGTCATAAGATGATGAAATCTCATTCTTTTATTGGTATGTTGAAAAATGAAAAGCCTCGCTTAGCCAACCCCTATTTTAACTTACAGATTACAACTGACATCTCCAGCTCAAAGTCCTCAGGTTGACCTTGACAGATATGCGTTTCAGGTCAGGTACCTTGCGCTTCTAATAATTGACGAGCTCTTCACGCGTTCAAAGCTTTTTAGGACCCTTGTTGTTGAGAACTTGGATCAGTTACTGAGTTTGAGTGTTGGGTTCAGGCGAAATTTGCCGCTTCCTGCTCCACCAGCTGTTGCTTCTGTTTTGCGATCGAAGGCCATTGAATTTTTTGAGAAGTGGAATGTTATGTTTGGGGTACATTATAGACAGCTCAGATTGGGTTATGATTATCTGAAGAATACTCTTAGACTCCAATTTCCTAACATACAAGCTAATGTGGAGCGGATCCAGCAAGAGAGAAGGGAAAGGGAGAGGAGGTCAAAAGAGATTTTATTGAACAAGTATGAATCTTTGAAGGAGAATTCATCTTCAATAAAGGGAGGGATTCTTTCTACGATGGACGAGATTGATGAGTGTTTGGAGATTTTGCATGCAAAACAGGAGTCTGTGTCAGATGATATCTTAGATGATGAAGAACTTGGTGACTTCCGTTCTTTGGAGCTGCAGCAGCTTCGTCTTGAAGCATTGAAAGAAGGGAAGAAAGTTTACGAGGACAATGATAACAAGGTAGTTTTTGATACATTGAGGGAGCTGTACAAACTTCTGGTCACAAAGCATTTGGTTTCCATCCAAGAGTGGATTTCTGTTCTAGTAAGGGTTGAAGTAGCCGACAATAGATTCAGAGATTCCATTTTGAAAGAGTTCATTGATATCCGAAATCGTCTGAAATCAGTTAAAAATACTTGTGAAGAGGCTGGTTGTTCTCTTTTAAACTCATCAAAACATGACGAGGAAGATTTTTGGGAGGAGGGTAATGCTGTATCTAGGGAAATCTCATCTAGTGCATCCAACAATAAAAAAATAATCTTGATGTGGCATCAACTTCCCATAAAATGAATAATGATAGTCTTGGTTTGCACAATAAAGAGTCTGATGACTCTGGTATGGACAGCCTGCTTCATCGAGGACGTGAAGTTGAGTCAAACACTCCAAGGAGTAAACTTAAAGCCGAAGCTCCTGTGGTACGATGGAGTTCTTACTTGGATAACTGGGGTTCAAACAGGGTTTTTTTGGCTAATCAGTGAGGTTTGGAGCTTGAAAGTCACTTGGGTAGGGTGGACAACGATGCAGTTATTCCAGCAGATAAAATTGCCGAATTGAATGTTCATGCAATGCCTTATGAAGAAAAGGAAATTGAGATCCAACCATGCCTGGCTCCTTTGAGGAAAGGAGGATTATGTCAGAGATGAGATCTGAAAGTTTGTCCATTTCATGGACCTGTCATTCCTCAAGATGATGAAGGGAGGCCACTTAATCAGAATTCTTCAGAAGGCATGAATATGGATTTAAGGACTGATTTAGTGGAGCAGTTAGCAAAACAAGCAGTGAAAAATCTTCGTGAAAGAGATCAAGAGGTGGCAAAGAAGAGGGAAATTGATAAACAGTCGCTTAAACATGCAAAACTAGCTAAAGTTCGGGAACACAATGAAGCTGTTTTACGGGATGCTGCTTTGGCTTCTACTTCAAGATCAGCCATGCTTGGAGAAGATGGGGAGGCAACTAATGAAGATAAACTGTCTGCCAGAGACAAGAAGCAAAGTCTCGCTTCCATGCTGCGAAAGAAAGTAACATAAAAAGATAGAATAGCTCAGAAACTTTTTAAGTTCACGGGCAAGGGTTACTGCAGATAGGCAGCATGTGTCATGTGAAGATGCCAAATATAGAGAAGCCTTCCCAAATCAATGGTGAACTGGGTATAATCTTTGTTGAGCTTGTCTGATTTCTCTGAACCATACTCCAGAATCAACTGTGTTTTGAGTAAAACCTTGCCTGTGAGTCAGACTCATAAGGTTGATTAGCTAAATTGAGTAAAACAAAACAAACTACTCGTCTATTTATTTATTTTTCTGCATAGTTTTTTCTTTGTAGGCAGACTCCTAAGGACCAGCATGGCTGCAAAGGATGAAGGGAAGCAGCTGTTTGGCCAGTTTATTATTTTTAAATTTATTTCCAACATTTTTTGTAAAATATTTAGCCTATGGTAGGTGCCAGAGGATTACAAGTTTGGCAATGATGCCAAATTACAATTTCACTTGGATTTGTTAACCTTAACTGCTTTGTAACAAGTCTTCAATTCATTAGTATTTGTTACTAAATGTTAAAATTACATAAATGCACATTGACATTGGATTTCTATCGCTGAGTAAATGAAGTTGTGGTAGTGATACACACTGGATGGAACCCAGGAAGGTGTAATAAATGGTTGGAAACTCTCGTGTGATGTTTTAGCAGCCTGAAGGTGCCATTAATGGTTTCCATTGCCATTAAAGAAGGGCAGTTAACTTGTCAGTTAAGTGGTCTGGGTTGTTGCTGGTGGTGGTGGTGGTGGACCTTCATGATGACTAAGCGAATTATGTCTTCCCCCAACAAGAAGATACTAATAACTGAGAAAAGCACAATTCCTCTTAATATAGAAAACCTTGAGCGTACTCCATCACCACCTAGATTTAACTTCAGACGTTGCTTTCATCAGTAAATGGATTTGTATTTAGTTTTTATGATTTCAAAATAAAGGGCGTAGGAAGGTGAAGCAGAGTCATTAAGAACTAGAAAAAGAAATATTCCTTTTGCCCCATGTTTTAGGCACCAAACTGAACGTTTGAACTTTTTCAGCTTAATTTTCTGTTGTATGGTTATCATTTGTGGTTCGCCAGGGAAACTTTTGTCAGTAAATTACCACTTGGACTAAAATTCGACAAAAAAAAAATTAATTCCTTTTACGATAATCTTTAGGCATGGTGAATTTGCCTTGAAGCAGCGACGAATCGGAGTCATTTCTGATGCCAATATTTTATTGCAAACCTTCCTAGGTTGGGATGATGAGTACACAACGGGAATCAGCTCTCATAAAATTTAGGAAACCATTACAGATACATATATGCAAGGAAGTGCGTGCGTGGGTTTGAAATAACGTTATCAAAATTGGTTTATTCAAATTGATTTTAAAATAATATAATTTATGTTTAAATGTTTTTATTATAAAATCAAATTGAGTAAACTCAATGTAAAACTTTTAATTGCAAAAATTAATAAAAGTTATTTCAATTTAAAATCAATTTTAAATTCATAATTAAGTGAAATCAATCATGTCAAAATATATTTACAATCAATTATAAATTCAATCAATATTTCAACTTAACATTAAACCAACACGTAATAATTACTATCTTCATACTATTTTAATATTCTACTAGATTAATAGTGCACTGATTCACACAACATGGTTCCTGTTTCAACTTAGTATTGCACAGTGATTTAGGGTTAGCCAAAGGAAAGCCAAATTGTTATTATGGCTTTCTTCTGTTGTCTTCATGCCAGTAGATAATATCAAGATTTGAGAACCACGATTGAAGGATAAAATCTAGCACATTGTTACCCATCTCATTAATTTTAATTATATGCATGGTAGGATGAGTGCAAGGGCACGTGAAAGATTACGATACGTTTAGAACTTTCTTGTACGTTATTTATTTATTTCTCTAAGTTTGTAAATGTTAAAATTATTTCTAAATACGTTATTGAACTACCTTCCACTTATCCTATGAAGCACTCCTTAACAGTAAAAGATTTACAAATAAGACACGATATTAACGATAAAAAGTATAAGTGAAGCAATCATGACGAAGGTTACCAAAAAACAAAGGGAAAAAAGTCACGATCAGAAGGACCTAATAATGATTAAATTATCATCTTATCAACAAGTGTAACTGTGTAAGCCTCGAAATAGAATTACAGAACTGTAGAACTACACATTTTCCGGGCAAGTGGGCAAAATTTCCTCTAAATAGTTCGTAGAACATCTATAAGGTATACGTGTTTTAAGAGTATCCTCAAATTACGCAATCGTATGACTAACGACAATTAAGTCCACAAATCAATAATATAAAGAGAGAAGCAACGCTTTGAACACCCAACTAAGAAACTAAAATGTTTTTCAAACTGCGTATAAGCCTGGCATCCACGCGAAAATAATTGATAGTGGCATAGTGGACCAATCACCTATGCTATATGAATATCCATCCATTGTACACAAAGGTGAAGTGAAGGTGTAGACCCCCGCAAAGCAAAGCAATCATTCAAATCAAATTGCGCTCCCTTTAATGGTGCAGACCATGAGACCACCACATCCTCCCTCCACATGCCACAATTCTAAATAACTTTAAAAAGAAAACAGCTATTTCCAATTGGCATCATCCTCTAGTCTGAAAGTATGATATAATTAATAAATAATTATATTTTTTCTAAGCATGCAATAAGAGTTTTAATTTAAGGTATTTTTGGATACATTTATTCAAAACACACTTACATTATAAGAAAGTAGGAAGAAAAAATAAAACATTTTTCTTTATATTTTTTTTGCTTTCTGAAAACAAGGTATTTCTATGATCAGAATTCCGAATTCATTAGGTTAGTCCTCAAGAAAATAGAGTACTAGTTAAGAGACAACTTTTCTCCCAATAAATATCATTTTATTCATACAAAAATTGAATAACCTCATGCTTAATGAGTAAAAGTTACTGGCCACTTATGCTACATCCTATGGGTAAGGTAAACTAAAATTAACTTAGATATAAGTTAAGTAAACTTTTACATAAACTAATATGAAAAATCTTTTATGAATTAACTTAAAAATAATTTAAAATTAGCAAAATTTATTTTATTTTATTTTCTTATTTTTATATTATATTTTTTATTTATTTATAAGACTTAAATTAAAAAAACAAATTTGTTTTTATAAGATTCAATCTATTATATTTATTGTATTAATTATTTTTAAACTAAAATATTTCTAATTAAATAAGAGAAAGATTACAGTGAAGAATACTTCATTTAGAAGAGAAAGAAATTATCGTAAGAAATCTGCCTTTTAAATAATCTTTTACATTTCAAGAAACGAATCTCTAATTTTCGGTCAAAGTTACCTACAAAAAGAGAAAAGAGAAGATAATCCCTTATTAAATTAATTAACCTTGACAAGGGCATTTCATTGTGGTTAAAAAAGTTTCTCATTTACTTGCCCCTTAAATAATAAATGAGTACTTGATCTACATTTTCTCTCTCTTCATTCTCCAACCTCTACGTTATCTCCTCCAATTCCATCCCGATCTCTTTATTGTCTTCTTCTCTCTTCCTGGTTTTCGTTGGAGAATCCTGAAAACCGTTTGATTTTAATCAAAGGGTCATCAGGATTCGGACACCCATATCTCGTATCACTCCCATGTTGTCTTAGAAGAAGACCAAGCAAAGGAAACGAAGAAAAATATCAATTTTTCCAAGCAACAATCTTCTTTCTTCTGCTTCTGCCCCTTTTCTTCTCTTCTCTTGTCTTAAAACACACACACACACACACACACACACACACACACAATATAACCACCCATGTGCTGAAGCTGAAGCGTCACAAGTCACATACATATGATTCGAGTGGCCACAAATTAAGAGTGAGAGAGAATGGAATCGAGTAGCATTGAGAGCAGCACTGTGTCATCGATGACTATGATGGAAGAGGATGAGCATCCCCATCATCAGTTTTCTTCAATCTCCAAGCTTCATAACAATGGTCCCACCACTACCAGTGTCCATGACCTTCTTGAATGCCCCGTTTGCACCAACTCTATGTACCCTCCTATCCATCAGGTACCTCTCTCTCTCTCTTATCTGATCCACTTTTTTGCCTTTTGGGTTTGCTTCCAAAAAATTGCTTGATTTGTCTCTTTCCTTTAACTCGTGTCTATGCGATTGGTTTGCCCGTGGTTGCTCTCCTCTTTTTGATTTGCTCCTATAAAAAGAGGATTTTTTTAATGGGCATGTCTGGTATGTAGGGTTTGGATTTTTTGTGTGATAGCATTCAAGTCTTAGACAAAGGGAATGTGCAATTGTTGTTGAGAATTATGTTTTATTCCCCACCTTTTTTATAAAAAAGAACTGTGTAGATCTTATGTTTTGCTGGAATTTCATTTTGTATGATTCCGCTTATCAAGGTTGATGATTTGGTTGCTTTGATCAAGGATTGGTTCTGACAAATCCTTTAACCGAGGTTCTGTACCTGTATTGTTTTGTTTGCTGACGGTGATTTTAGGATTGGTGATGGATGGAGGGGGCAAAATTTGAGTAAAATCTTCTTTTCTTCATTTTCATCAAGCCCTACTAAATTTCACTCTCAAGTCATTGTTGTGATTTTTTAGGCTTACATAAGGTATGGCGTGAACATATATATGGCAATAAAAAGGGCATAGTCGTTATGTTTAGGTGGAAAATTTCACTAGGGTAACTGTATAGATTGGGATTCGGAAATAGGAAAAGAAACTTAAATGCATCAGTTTTAGGCTATATAACTTCTTTTTCCCATGAGTAAGGGGGACTTAAATCAATGTCTGTGGATCAATCAAGAGAACTTAGTTAATTGAGCAGATAAGGATGTTTGAAAGGCTTGAAGAAAAGTAAAAACAGGCAATGCATACAGGGTTTGTGGCTTACTGGGGATTGCTATAAGGAGTTGTTGTTTCTAAATAATTTGAATGTGAAATTTTCACTTATGGCATGTTTATTATGTCTGTTCCAACTTTGAGGAACCCGAGAATCTTATTCAGTTGGGATATGTCATAGTTTCTTCTATGCATATTGTAATAAGAGAAATGCTAGCAACACATTTTTTATTATTGGATATAGGTCTATTCTTAAAAAATTCAATGCTTGCTTTTAAAAATGACCTATTTACGGGATAACTAATTTTAATATGTTAAAGAGTGTGTTGTTAGCATTGCTCATCACATTAATTGTCTTAAATTTCATTGTATTGTTAGTCAGATGTCTATGCAGTCTTCCCCTTCCTGTTTGTATATTAAAATTGGAATTTGGGAGATTGGTTATCCATCTTTTCTCTACCATTGATATGAAGCATATGGTAGATCATAATTGGGTTTGCTACGATATCCTGAAATAAGTAGAGATTATTCTGATAAGTTTATGAATGATTGATATGTCCATGATTAAAGTTGTTGGATGCTGCTTATAGGCCAGGAAACCTCACTTAATTAGGATGTATAGTCATATAGTGGAAGTGACAAATTCTTAGCATTCATTCAGTGTTGTCAAATAGTGGCTATCGCGTAGCGGGTTTTAGCGAAAACGCAAACATGACAGTGTCACGTTGCGGACTCTGCAAAAATCACAATCGTGGGCGCCTTACGCGTTGCGGAATCATATCGCGTCATCGGTTTCCGTGAAGGTTGAATCTGAAGAAAAATTGTGTCAATGGTGTTTAGGGTTCTTTGGTTCAGCATTCTGAAAGAAATGAAACCGGGTCAGGTGCAGACTGTGGATTTGGGTCACGTCTTCACGACACTTCAGAGTAGTTTTGGGCTTGTGGACAAGGTTTTTGGCTTTGTTAAAACTCACGTGCAATAGTCATGTGGGTTTTTAAAACTTTATTCTATTGGTTTTTAAAACATCAGAGTCAAATTTTTTGTTTTTACTCTATTCATTTTACTTTTTACTTATGGACTTGGGCTTTCTTCTAATAGGCCCAACGGTAGCATTTTCACTTCTACTTCATGCAACTTTTCAGTTTTCAGGATCATTCTAGATCCTCTAAGCATTTTCACTTCTACTTCATGCAACTTTTCAGTTTTCCGGACCATTCTAGAACCTCTTAGCATTTCCGGACCATTCTAATAGGCCCAATGTTTTTAGCTTTTTTTGATTATATTGGGGAAGGGGCAGAGGAGAATGCTTATTTTTATTTACATATAGCATGCTTTTTTATACATATTAATTGTTATATATATTCTATGTCAACCGCTTTGCGGCTTCCGCTATTTGCCCACGGCACTATCTGCCATATTCTATAGTGGATTTTCAGCTTTTTGTGATTTCCGCGACCTGCTATTGACGACACTGCATTCATTACAGAAGTTGTCATAAGTAGTTAAATCCTTGTGAGACTTAAGCTTTTCCTCTGGGGTGTTACCATGGTACTTAAAGGAGAATTAGATGCATCTCATGCAAGAAGGTAGGACAATGTTAAATCTTTCTTTTACTCTTTGGCATGGCATTGAAGTCTATGACTTGAATTGATAAGTAACTCCTTTGCTATGAGGACTTGTATTCTTACTTATTGTGTGTTTAGGTGAATGTTTACAAACTTCAATTTTAAGTATATATTTTTTAATTTTTTGTGTGTACAATGGTCGCACCTAGGTTTGACCTCATGCATTCTACTCCAACCCACACCACTAGGCCGACCCTAGTGGGTATGCTTATGAACTTGACTTTAGATTACTTTAATTATGTAAAATTGGTTTGGTTAAAAGTGAGTTTGAAGTGAAATGGTTTATGCTTGGAAAATTTTATCCCAAAAGTTAGTTTGCATCTAAAATTTAGCAAGAAATTTGTTAAGATCCTACTTGCCAATACTTAGGGCAATCCTCCCTTGAAAGTGAATTAGCCTTTGAAATTGATTTAAGTCTAGTTTGTTTCTAATACAATATTAGAACCTCTAGCCTTGATGTTGGACATTGGATAGATAAATGTTCAATCTTGCATGCTTCAAATGTTCAGTTTTGGGTATGAAGAGAGGGGTGTATTATGACCCCACTTTGGCAAGACTTGGGCAATCCTCTCATCTTGAGCAAGCAAGCTTTTGAGATTGAGTCAGACTGTCCATTTCTGGTATGGTGTTAAAGCAAGCTTGATTTTAGTGAATTGTGCTTGTACATGATTTTTATGAATGATCACAAGTTTCTATCCCTCAAATGTTTGTTTGAGATATTACAACACATCCAAATATGCAGTTATTAGTTCAAGTTTTCAACTTTATGCTTGGAAATTTTTATCTCAAAAGTTGGTTTGTAGTAAAACTTAGTATGGAGTTTGTTAAGATCCCACATTAGCAAGACTTAGGGTGATCCTCCTTGGAAAGTGAGTTAGCTTTTGAGATTGAGTTAGTCCTATTCCATTTCTAATATGATATCAGTGCCTATCCAATCTTTATGGTGGGCTCTGAGCTCCCAACAAATATCCAACCTTGCAAATTTCATGATCTAAAATGTTCAGTTTTGGACATAGAAGAGGGAGGAGGCAGCTCGAGCTCCTGCTCGCTCCCCTCTAGATCCGTCCCTGTGTGTAGCTTACATATTTGCAAAAATGTGATCAATCAAATCTGGTGTTATCTTAAGTTTTGTTGTGCACTCAGTTTATTTCAGCCAAGTGGTGGAGCATTTATTCATCTTGTCATTATAATGTGTGGAATATAATTGGTGTATTGTGCATAGCATTATTGTGCATTTTGATTATGTTATTGTCAGTATATTGAAACATTCGGTCCTTGTACTTGTACAGGTTACTAGATATAGTTGAATAATGATGCTAACAAAACAGTGACTTGTTCTTGAAACCAATTTTTGTATGCAGTGCCACAATGGTCACACACTTTGCTCAACTTGCAAGACAAGGGTACACAACCGTTGCCCAACTTGCAGGCAGGAACTTGGCGATATAAGGTGTTTGGCATTAGAGAAGATAGCAGAATCACTCGAACTGCCTTGCAGATACATTTCTCTTGGGTGTCCAGAGATATTTCCCTATTACAGCAAACTCAAACATGAGGCTATTTGTAACTTCAGACCATACAACTGTCCTTATGCCGGGTCAGACTGCTCGGTGGTTGGGGATATTCCATGCCTTGTCGCTCATTTAAGGGATGACCACAGGGTTGATATGCATTCTGGATGCACTTTTAACCATCGCTATGTCAAGTCCAATCCCATGGAAGTAGAAAATGCTACATGGATGCTAACGGTATCTATAACAATTATACATATCCTTCTTTAGGGTGTAGTGCTGTGCATGGGATGCACTTGATAGTTGATATGGCATTCATTGCTATGCATCTGCAGGATATTCCTTCATTTCATGCACAAGCACACACCTACATTTTGGACTTCAAATCCCATCCAAATTGTTATGGTTAACTCATTTTTGTTTATGTTAGGTTTTCCACTGTTTTGGTCAGTATTTTTGCCTCCATTTTGAGGCCTTCCAGCTTGGCATGGCTCCAGTTTACATGGCATTCCTCCGATTCATGGGTGATGAAAGAGAGGCACGGAACTACAGCTACAGCTTGGAGGTGGGAGGAAATGGACGTAAACTAACTTTTGAGGGTAGTCCAAGAAGCATTCGAGATAGCCATAAGAAGGTCAGAGACAGCCATGATGGTCTCATCATTTACCGCAACATGGCGCTTTTCTTCTCGGGTGGAGACAGGAAAGAGTTGAAGCTACGAGTAACAGGAAGGATATGGAAAGAACAGCAAAACCCTGAAGGTGGAGTGTGCATACCCAACCTGTGTAGCTAGGTTGATTTGCATATTCTCTTGAATGCTATTTCTTGCTGTAGATAATTTGAGAAGTGTTAATCTTTGACTGGTGAATGGTTATGGGTATTTCAACTTCCAAACAAAATAAAAAAAAAAACTGAGTTCTAACCAAGATACTGTCAGATATTGGGTCTCCTACGTGTATCATATGCTAAATCACTTGAGATTCTAAAAAATATTTAAGGGGGTTGTTACTTTTCAACATGCTTTGGACTTATACTTCTCTTTTCATTCCGAACAGTTTCTGAACCGGATCAAGTCCCAAATGGATCAGAGTCAATGGTGAACAACTCGGAGATAGCAAGTTTGTACCTTTTGAATTAAAAAAATAGTTTAGGTCAAAATATTTTAGATAGTGCGAAAAAAGGGTTTTAACTTGCATAACTACTTTTTTTTTACGAAGGTTAAAATTATCTTGAGGTACAAAAGGCTACAATATTTGCAAAAACTAATATTTATTGGCATATTCGGAGTATAATACTCTAGACTCCTTGGTGACTTTTGCCATTACATTGAAAAAACAGCATTATTGTAATACCAGCTAAAGCAATTAGCAGTATGATAGCGTCAATTGCATGACCTACTGGCAATCTTAATTCAAGAAATCTCTTTAAACTTTTGTGCAAGTCTAATACCGGCGCTGCGTTCATAAATGGCTAAGAACCTCTGGGATTTAGAGTGCGATTGCCGATTAGTGTGGTATAGAAGAGAAGGCGAAAGCCACGCCTAAATTAAAATAAAAGTTAAAAATGAGAGAGGATTCGTTGAAACTATGTATTAGATACTCACTACCTATTAAACTTTTGTAAAATGTAGAATTAACTAATTTAATTGTTAAATTGTGATATACTATAATTATAATGCATATCAAATGTTAAGAACTTTTAACACTTATAAGAATATGTTTACAAGTATATTTAACTAGATATTTTATTTTTTACAATTTATAAAATTTGGTAAATTTGACATTTCGTGAAAGCTTTCAATTCCATGGTTTGATTAATAAATTTTTCCTCTTGTGAAAGTTATTAAGTAATCAAAGACTTTTATAAGCGATGACCGCGCACACACATGAATGGATGGAATAGGAAATAACACATTTAATTTTTACTTTATCCACACACTGTGAAAACCACTTCATTTTTTACATTTCCATTTTCACACTCCTAAACAAGCACAACCTCAGTTGAAACAAGACAACAACCACTACAGGACAATAATGTTAAACTACAATTCAAATAGAGACGGGAAGTCTACTATCCCTAGAATTCAAATTTAATAAAGATATCAACAACGGACTCGAAAGAATTTGTTAACGGAAGGAAACTAGGGAGTTCAGCTAAGAATGGTTTGACATTCCAACCAAAGAAAATAGACTTCCTTTGTCAAGAACTAAAAATCCAATTATTTGAGCTATACATATATACCGTTAACATATGTACACACTGACATGTATATACCAGCTACCATTGCAGAATTCAATGCTATTATAAACGAGATCTGACAATCTCATCGAGCCGCAAGTCCATGATTTGGGAAACAGAATCCAGCAATGTAGCTTCACTTGTGCCAGGAAGAACAGAATCCAGTGCTGCTTCTACTATTTCTTCAATCACAGATTCCTTGTTCAAGGATTCCCTGCACATCAGGCTTCCAATGGCAAAGGGGGTCAATCCTCTCTCTACCCCTTTCTTCAAAAGCATGGTTGAGATCCTAAGAGTGCGGGCACATTCAACTGGCAGATCCCATCCATGAAACTTTAAAAGGGCAATGTCTTCTTCAGCATCCAGTGACTTTATGTAGTCAATAGTTTCTGGGGAGTATGGCTGGCGAGCTTGAGGCCAGTAAAGCCACTCAAAGGTGCAATCTTCAAACTGTTGGAATGACAAATATGTCAAAATGATAGAAATATAGAATGTAGAGTGACAAAGAAAGGAAAAATATAGAACATAGAAGCATAACCACATGCATTATAACACAACCAAGAGAGCATAAATAAGGTGCTTACACTTGTGGGCAAGCAGTATCCATGATCAATTGGAATCAGAACAGACTGGTTGTTGTCCTCCTCTTTGCTGATCAAAATATTCCCAGCATGTCTATCTGCATTTGCCAGTCTTATGTCCAAAACAGTAATTTTATGTACCTCCTTTACTGGGAAAGCCCCCGGGCCCATATCTTCACAACTTCCACTATTTTCTGTGAACATTTGCAAGGAGCCAATCTTAGGAGTCAATTCTCGGGGATAGTTGAATGCTTTATGCAAGCACTTAACCATCAATGTTGGGGGAACACCAGCAAAGCCCTTCCCATCACCAAATAATAGGCGCCGCCCACTCAATGGATGGTCTAGAACATAGGCTGCAACTTCCCTGAATGCTCCTTGACCAACTCTTGTACCCTTTTTTAAGCCTTCACCATCTAATGACAAAGGAAGACCTCGAGGGTTATTCACAGCCATTGGTTCTTCATCAATAGGCTTAAAAACAGACACATATTTTTGCTCCGCTGAATCAAGCATAAAGTAAGCTCCTCCTGTACCCTCTGCAGATCTGATTGGATATTTTCCACTGTCAAGTCCATCATATGTAGAGTTCACCATATTCCGAATAGCAGGAGCTAATTCAATTTTAGGGTTAATGAGAACTGGCTCCAAAATAAAATCTCTACCAGGAGGCTTTCTCGGCACAGCTCTTTGAATGACATCAGACTTCCTAATAGTATCTTCTTTACCAACATCATAACTTCTCCGATTAGTATTTCCATTGACATCATTTTTTTTCTTATCGATCAAATCTTTTGCTACAATCGACAACTCAAGGGGTCTCCTCTGAACTTTAACATGCTTTTTTCTCACAAACAGATGTACTGCTGCATCATTATGTTTGCAGCAGATATCATCAATAAGCCTCTGGTCCTCAAGCCTTTCTCCATTGCATACGAGCTCCTGATCCTCAGGATCATCAAACTGTTTCTCCCTTCTGGCGATCCACCGTTTTATGTACCCGACATCCCTGCCTCGTTCGACCTGAAAGGTGAACTCCTTCCCACAAGAAGTTTTCACATTGATGACCTGAAGATCTGACAGTTTGATTACCAAATGCAAAACATTTCCATCGGTTACTCCATAGTCCTTGAGCAGCGTATCACTTCGCGCAAGCTCTCGGCCAGCATAAACCAACTTCTGCTTGTTTGTTAAAAATGGAAGGCTTTCACACCTTTGGATTTTGAATTTGACAGATTCAATGGTATCCCACTCCATAACACGGATGGGAGTCAATGAGCCCGAAAAGGAGAGGTATACGAAAATGGATTTATCTTCCAAAGACAAGTGTGATGGAATTGGAAAAGGGAATGCCTTTGGTGACAACAATGGCTCAGTGGGAACCACACTAAGAGTAGAGACACCAGCGGATGACATTTTCGCTATTGATATCGAAAAGAGAATGAATGCAAAACAAATCAAACTTGAAACGAAGAATGAAACCCCAAAAAATCTACAAAATGTCACAAAAACACTGCCATTTTTTTGTACAACTAGGCTACCCGGGGTGATTATTAGATTACACCCTCTTGCCCAGGTCACCAAACGAGCTCTAACAACAAACCTGAACAAGAAGCTACGATCTTTTTAAGAAAAAAGATTAAAACACCAAGGCAATACTAATTCCATTTCCTAATCTCAGAACCGTAAGTTTTCTAAAAACAGATCAAATCACAAATTCACAAATGGGTCTCAAATGGATCAAAACAGAGAGATACAAGGAGGGTAGATTCTTAGCCCCCCGGAAGCTGACCAAAACAACGCCAGAGATCACAGATTTTTCAGCAACAAGCAGCAAAAGGAATCGAAAAACAGATGCAACGGGTTATCGAATTGAAGGGCCGATTATGAATGTACCAAACCAACTCAATTATTATTCAGAAAAGGGTTGCTGCTGCGGACTCTGACAGAAAGAGACATAAAACATCGTATAAGCGCGTGTATAGTATAGTATAGTATACAGAGTACAAAGATTTTCCACGAGACAGAAAGAAAAAAAACGTTAGACATAAAACATCGTATAAGCGCGTGTATAGTATAGTATACAGAGTACAAAGATTTTCCACGAGACAGAAAGAAAAAAGAAAACGTTAGACCATTTAGATTTCAAAGTAAAATCTTAAGTTAATTTTTGATGGATCATAATTTAAGTAGGATGGAAGAATTTTTAAGATTTTTTTCATTTTTCATTAATAATAAATTTTATTTTAAGATATTAAATTTTTTTTTTAAAATAATGTATAAATTTTAAAGATTATTTTATAAAATTTTATTTTTATTGAAGATCTTTTCACTTTTTTTTAATTGAGAAATTAAGTAAAAATCAAATATTAAACTTAAAATCATTACTCAAACTCTAACACTTGAATATCCTCTTTCACCACCTACCATACATACACGTATCTATGTATATACTCAACGTAATGGTGGATTTAATTTAAGGTCATTTTGTCCTTTTACGTTGAGAAGAAGAAAATGAAAGAAAGGTTTCTTCGTGAATTTATAGTGACATGGCATAACCAATCAACAATGGACGCGTTGATAGGGTAACCTGACTTGGATATGACTTCGAAGAACTACCTTACCCACGTATTCTAAGCCACATTTTTTTGCCACTTGAGCATAGGATAGGGTTGAAACTTGAAAAGAAACAAGTTGTTACCTTCTTCTCATTTCTTAATTATAAAATTCTTTTCTAAAATTTTCTTATTTCTTTTTTTTCAAAGAATAATTTTAAATAATGATACTAATAATTAAAAAATTTAATATGATAACTATTTTTTAAAAAATAAAAAATAATTAAAGTGATCTTATTAATAGAAACAAAAATAATATTTAATTCATCAAGATTAAGATAAATGATTAATTTAGTAAATAATAATAAATTTATAATTTTTTTATAATTTTCCTTATCTTTAATTCTTCTAAGTCAATATATATATATATATATTAAAAAATATTTATAGTATAAAATAATTAATAAAATAAATATTATAAATTGAATCTTATAAATAGTAATAAATTTCATTTTAAAATAAATAGGAATGATGGAGATAGTATTTTATTTGAAGCTTACTTCACTACGTATTTGTACGTATTTTGAATTAAATTATTCGGTACCAAATTTCGATTTCAGTATTAAAAAAATTGAGGAAGACAAGCATTTTTCTGTCTGTCACTTTAGTGTTCATGCTTGTGTTGTGTTATTTCATCATCAATTACCTGGCAAATGGCAATGGATGGGATGATGCCTTGTGTATAGGAACATTGGGAACAAACATTGTTCCTGTAAACCATCACCGACTGTATATTATAGGTGAAAGTTAAAATATAAGAAATTAATTTTAAAGCTTAACAAGATAAAAAATATTTAATAAAAAAGTATTTTATTACAAGACTTTAAATATGTAAAAAAAACTATTTCTAATAAGGCAAATAATTGCTTTTAAAATAAACCAACAAATATATAATCTTAGTATTAGTGTAAAAATTTAATATAATAATATTATTTAGAGGCTCACATATTATTATTATTATTTACTAAATAAGTCAACCTATTAGACTTAAAAAGATTTTTTAACTGAACTAAATAACTAAATATGTTCTTAAAAAATTTATTGTCATGACTTACTTAATAAACAGGCATGGCTCCAGAATGCTTGAAGTTGGCTAGGTTATAAACGTCCTGCTTTTGACTTGACCAATTTTTACTTCTAAGACTTGTAACCCGGTTATATGTAGTAAAGTAGGAAGGTAAACATTCAAGGATGGAGGGGAGTATTTCAGGCGCGGTCTGGAGAGATTTTATTGCATTGGCAATTTAAATGGTCAGATTTCTAGCGTAAGACACTGAACAACATCGACGTCGTCTTTAATTCAAATTAATTAGAATTGGCATAGATAAATTAGAATTGGCATAGATAAACCTAATAATAAATAAGAGAAGATTGAAAAACAAAATAATAAAAAAAGAGAAAATAATAATAATAAGATAAAAAAATAAAATAAGATAAGACATTGAAGAAAAAAAATTCATTTACATTCTACCAAGGTTGACTATTTGTCCTTAGATACAGTGTACTGATTAAGCAGGCCATGTCATATACCAGAAGGCAACATCAGGGCAAACAATGATAGCAATGCAGTTTGACCAAAACTGGCATTGGAATCAATCACCTAAGCTCCCACCATGTAAGCTTGACAACAGAAACAAGCTACTAAAAAGCCCAGCAGAGCACCAGCAAAGACTTGAGAAGGAGTGTGACCTAGAAATTCCTTGAGCTTCCTTTCACTAATTGAATGTCCTTGAAACAGGTCAGCCACAATCAAATTAAGCACCTGTGTCGAGCCACACAATTTTCTGGTCAAAGATTTTCTTGAAAGCAAAAGGAAAACATATTCAAATTACTACATAAGACATCCTGATAACCTAAGGAACCATAGCAATAAAAAACCATTGGAGTATGCTGGCTCAAAAGTGTACAAGTCATAATTTCTATATCTTTAACATTTTTGGTAAACCTCAACAAGGAGTGCTTTTAAGAAAAATCAATATTTGATTAGATTTGGAATGCAAATGATGGTAAAAGATGCATATATGATGACTTACAAGCTAACAAAATGATATTCACATCTAACTGATGACTTACAAGCTAACAAAATGATATTCACATCTAACTGATGACTTAGGAGCACTAGTGGACCTTTGGACATAAACATCAACATGACACCATAATTTCTGCTTCTTTCCAGTTCAAGTAAAAATAATAAGCAGCATTATAATAACATACTTCAAAAGTAAAAATAAGTAGAGTAGAACTTGGGAAGAGCAACAACTTATTAATGGAGAAACCGCTATTTTTGGTGGCATAACAAAATCTAGCTAGTTTCTGGAGATCTAAGTTTAGCTTTTGGCTAACAACATCCTCTAAAAACTTGAAATTAACAGCCAGCAAGAGTCCAAGACAGAAGAAAACCAAATATTTCCAACTCAGCAAGTAATTTCTTTCAGCACTTAAAATTAAAGGTTCCACATGCATCCACAGAAAATAAAGGTACATTAAGGGATAATGTATCTGATGTGAACATATATACATTTGCATCCACTAGGTAACTGTTAGGATGGGTATTTTGTCCTCGCAGCAACACAGCTGGGGAAAATCGAATGACTGTCAACACATTCAGAGTGAGTGAGTTACCTGAGCTTGCATGCCAGCGGTGGAGAGGGCGGAGGTGGGGTTGGCCGCCAACGTGACAACCAAGGGACTTATCCGAAGCTTGGCGTTGGCGGTCACGCTCAGAAGGGCCACACCCAATCCTCCGCTGTTTCGTTGGGGCCGCAAAGCACTCACCTTTTAAACAACTTCCTTTTATTGCAACAAGGAGAGGCTTTGTAGAGAATAACATATCATTGTTATTTAATATATTTTTTCTTATCTAGTTAAACACGGCAACTTTAATCTAAGTTAATCTAGGACATAGATCAATCTAATAATATTTTTTCTTATCCTATACATAATTATTTTCCATGGCCTTTGTAAAGCTTATTATAACATTTTTAGGTCTTATAAATGTAAACTAAAAACATCTATGGACGAGTTATACAATAATATTTTTATAGTTCTTCCAAACACTCTCATAAATACATAGTGTAAGATAATAGCAAATCAAGTTAATGGATTATATTGTACTAAATTCTATAAACTATCAAAGGTCTGAAATTTCTAAAATACTAACCTATCAAAGATTGTCTTTTTTTTTTATTGTTGTTGAAAATATTGCCGTTTGATTGCTGTTAAAGATAAAAACCAAATTTCTGAACTCCATGTGTTACAAAATGGCAAAGTAATAGCATAATGTTGTGACTTGTGACTAGTTTATTGTAGACGACAAATCAGAGAAGACTCCCGGTGGTAATATCACGTAGTACTGTATCATTTTGCTACATTTAGATTCGTTTCTCTTTTATAATATATATGGTAATGACTGTTGCGTATAGCCACAAGATATAAGTGGAGAAAAAAAATGGAGATGCGGGGAATCGAACCCCGTGCCTCTCGCATGCAAAGCGAGCGCTCTACCATATGAGCTACATCCCCAATGTTCTTCATTTAGAAATTTTGTTATATATCTTGTTTCAAATACTAATATCATTTGTATTTGTTTTCTAAAAACTGAACCATTATTAAGGGGATATCTATTGTCGGTAATTACAATAAAACAACATAGTGCTCCTGTCTAACCAGCATAGAACTACGATTTGAGTATGGCTAAAAAGTCTAAATTTTATTTAAACGCATTTAGAAATTCCTACGAGTAGAAACTAAATGAAAGAACGGATATAAATGTTTAAAAAAACGTTGTGATGACCTGATGGGTGAATCTGAAGTTCCATCAGAAGTCAAACGTCAACCGTGCTGGCATAAACTGGGCGATGCTTATATGGAATAGTCACAAATTTTCCTTTCAAATCTGCTATTGCTTCTTCTTTGTGATTTTCAATTTAAGAATCAAATATAAAGTGTATGAAGATGCATTGAAATTGTGAATAGACAAGGTTTGCATTTGAATTTTGAAATGAAACTCACACATACCTGAGGAGGACTTCAATTTCAAATGCCTCATCATTAAGAATTGGATGCTGACATAAAAAGAAAATAGCTAACTAATCTAACTTCTTGCTCTTATAACAATGTAACAATCATAAAAGACAACTTGGCTCTTGGAGAGTGCAACAACAAGGAAGCAATGAATTTGTGTCAGCATTAGCAGCTGGGATGAAAGCAAAGCTTATTGTAGAAGTTATTGATTTCTCCTTAGTTGATTGCAAAAATGAAAGCCATGCAAGGTTGTTCAACTTGCTAGATGCCAACCCTACTAGATCTGTAGTGGTGGCAAGAAATTTGGTTGGTAATACAAAAGGGTTGGGAGGTTATGTAAGAAAAAAGAATGAGAAAGTTGCAGTGAGATCTCTAAAGCATCCTGTAGGAAAAGGTATGGAAGCGACTATGCTTTGCAAGATTGATGAAACTGGTAAGAGAGTTGGGGTCAGAGAAAATCGTAGCAGAAAATTGAGCAAGAGTAAGTGGGTTGCCAAGTTTGATGAGGAGAGTGGGGAGGAGCATATATTCAGGGTGCCCCAGATTGGCATGTGCATGTTTGGTGTTGATTACTTTAGGATAACAAATTGCTTTTTTATCAAATGCTCTCTCAGTAATTTTAAGTTGTTATAAATACTACAAACTAATTAAGCTGATCTAAAGACACAGATAAGGTGTGTGATTCAGCATGAATAGTATGAGATTGTCTGTATATTGCACCAGTGCTTCTCTTGTTTTCTTTCTAGAGCAATCTTTTGCCTCTTTATTTAACCATACGTAAGAATTGACTTAAGAAAAGTGTTTCAAATGGTAATGGTTCATAATAAACTGAGCCTAAGAAGTGCAGGGTTAGTGCATAGTGTTAATTAACTGCTTCTGCACATAAAGGTACAGAAAGTTGACGACCAAAGGAAAAATTGAGTTAAATTAACACAACTTTTTCATAATTAATCAACCAAACACAACTACAGTATGAAACAGGGACTAAGCCATTTAGCACGTCTCTTATGTTTTTGAATAATCTTATTATTTTAGACACAAATCACCACTGTTCACCGTAAACTTCAATGCTGAATGTGGCGTCGGAAGTGTGAGCGTCTTTTTAGCTTCTCTTCGATCTCACACTTGTTTTTCTTAAAGATACCGTAATGTACGTACTAGCCCACTTTGTATAATGTTAATCTTCTCCTAAGGTGGACCAAGAAATGATCCATGACTTTGTAACATTAAAATTAGTAGCTTCAAGGTCTTTTGCACGCTAGTACGATCCATTTATATCCCAACTGTGTTCCCGAGTTACTTATTCACAATCATTTAGATCCATCTGCGAATTTGGATCTTAACTGCACAGTGGTTCCATGCATTAGATTTATTCTCCACTTCACCTCTCTTTTTTATATCCCTTAGCTTTCATTAAATCAACCGCAAATGCATCATGAAATTACCTTCATTTATATTTGTTTGTTCATCGTTTGCCTTAAACCTCTGCCTCTTAACTCTTAAACAAAAGGAACATAATTAGTATCTTGCACAATATTTTTTGTCTTCAGCAACCCATTTGACAAACGGTATATTTCTGTTATAAATGCCAAAACCAGAAAGAAGAATTGAAGAATGTTGAGAGATAATATTCGAGAGTATCACTATAAGGACTAAAGGACCACAAACCATGTCTGAATGTAAATAAATCATTACGTGACTCGTATTGTTGAAAAGACCAATGAGCCAATTCCTTTTCAAAAGTCAAGAAAGGTTTATTTATCTACATCAAATTTGGCCAGTTCCAAGTTGCTCCACTATTGGCCAGCACAACAGATCTTTTTGATCTATTTGGTAACTTCTTTCAGCCTTTTTAGTTCCCTTTACATCCTATTTTGCTAACAATGTTAACCTTTTACTGTTTTATCTTGTAACTGAAGCAAAACCCTGCCCCCATCTTCCCCAGATAAGATAGCTAGTTACTAGACAAATTAAAAGTTATGTTTTACTGACTCAAAAATGCATATAAGCTCCATAAACTTTTTTTTGTTACTGAAATTTTGAACATTGAATATGTTTACTACACTACTGCTCATAGAAATGTGAGTGAAATCCAATCCAATGAAAGAGAGGCAGTTGGATGTAGTGTTCTCAATCTCAGAACAAAAGGGGGGGGGGGGGGGGGGGTGGGTTTTCCCTCATAGTACCAACCACTATCCCCATTCCCCACCCACCAAGCCAACAACCAAATTCCAACCTTCAAACGCAAGAGACTAACACCTCTCAACTGTCTTGTTAGGCCCTCTTATTCACATTTCCTCTCTTACTCTCGACCTTTGTAGCCACTAGTACTATTGTTGCTAGCCTTAGATCCAGTCTATGAATGGCAAAGCCAAGATGTTGGACTCAGATATGGCCTTCTATTGTTGGAGTGTGTCTTCTGAATTTTGTTCTGAGCTTCAAGATCGTGGCAGTAGCAGATGACACTGGAAGCAACAGTATTGTATCAGAAGGTGACTGCAAGAACACAAATTATCAGATTTTCCTCCCTCCACCTTATCAGAACATATCCTCTACCATATGCAAACCTGTTTGGCATTCATACGAATTGAGGGTATGTACGTTCATTTACTTATTCTTTATCTCTTAATGTTAAAAGTTGAAACTTGTTTACTATGATCTGTTCTTTGGTTCCAGGTGGCCTCATTTTTTTTAAGAGTCTAATACATCAATCAACCAGAAATTATCTAAAGAATAACTTTTAACATAATTATTATAAATATCAATAAATAAATTTACCATATGATAGTTTGTGATTATTTAAGATAAATTTATAGTATAAGTATAAAAAAACTTTTATACTTTCAATGCATGTATTTTTATTCATTTTTAAAAAATATTTAATACATAATTATGCCTTTAATTTTTTTCGGAAATTTATAATTAGGTTCCTAAATTTAAAAAAATTGCAATTGAATTTTTAATCGTATGCAATAATCTTTGTAATTGGGTTCCTGAAATTAGTTTATGACGGCTTGGAACTTCCAAAAAAGTAGCAATTTGTAACGATTTTATTAATTACAGGTACTCAATTATAGAAATTCCAGAAGATCAAATATTCAATTCCATTTTTTTTTAATTTAAGAACACATTAAAAAAAATTAAATAATTTAAGGCATACTCATATATTAAATTTGTTAAAAATGATTTTAGATTTTTTTCTGTTTTATGATGTTTATATAAGTGGGACAACTGCCCAATTCTAAAAAGTAACATCTATCCTGCTATAAATTATTGATGTCTTATTATTTTAATGTCATGATAGTTCATTTGCATCTAATTTTTGTTGCAGTACACCAAGACGGGTGACACCACAACTATCATATTATCTGCTCCCTACACTGTTGGATGGGTGGGAATTGGATTTTCTAGGGATGGCATGATGGCTGGTTCCAGTGCAATGGTGGGATGGATTAACAAACATGGCCATGCAAAAGTCAAGCAGTTTTATTTAAGGGGTAGGAGGCAATCAGAAGTAATTATAGACAAAGGTGAACTGCCTCTAAATACTGTGCCTGCTGCAGTGGCAACAAATGGAGCTGAAATATACATAGCTTTTCAGCTGCAAACCACAATTCCATTTGGGAAGCAACCGATTTTATTGGCTTTCAGTACTAAACATCCACTGAACCACCATCTATCAAAACATGTTGACAAAACAGCAATTATATTTGATTTTTCTTCAGGTGTGCAAAACCAGATGTGCCACTTTACTTCATTATTAATTATTATGCTATGTTAATCAATGTTTTAACAAAACCACATTTTACTCCAAAATAATTGAAGTTCATTTGAACAGGTCCATTTTATTTTTTCATCGCAAAATTACTACTTTCAGGAGCAAAGAGGAGAGCATTTTATTTGAAGTGTCTAAACTTGATTAGGCATTATTTTCACAAAAAAATATTCAAATGCCTTTTCCATATGATGATTTGATGTGACTAGAGTAGCATATACTATATGATAACAAATTTTCCAGAGAAGAAATTTAACAATTATACTTGTTGTGGCAGGTTCTACTGGCCCAGTATCCAATGGGTTGATTCGCATGAGAAAGAGCCATGGAATAGTGGGTATAATTGGGTGGGGCCTAATGCTGCCAATGGGGGCAATTATTGCTAGATACTTCAGGCATAAGGATCCCCTATGGTTCTATCTCCATTCAGTCATTCAATTTGTGGGATTTTCATTTGGGCTTGGCACAGTCCTTCTTGGATTACAACTCTATAGAAACATGCATGTCCACATACCAGCTCACAGAGGCATAGGCATCTTTGTCCTTGTCCTAAGTATTCTTCAGGTCTGCCACTGACTCATGTCATGTATCATATTAAATGTTCAGTCTTCTACCTATCAATTTGTTAAGTATTACCTTTGTTACTAAATATAAGACCCGAGTTAAATTAATTAATTTTTTTAATTCCTACGAATTAGTTAAAAAAGTCTTATACACAACCATGGATGCAATACAAATTTTAACTTAGATAAAATTAGGCTTGATGACTTTGAGATATATGCTTTCCATCTAAAGTAGAATTTGAACTGACATTTTAAAGCTGTGTGAGTTCAGATATTGGCATTCTTCTTGAGGCCGGACAAGGATTCCAAGTATCGAAACATTTGGAATTTGTATCACAGTTGGTTTGGAAGAATGGCACTTTTCTTTGCAGCATTGAATATAGTGTTGGGGATGCGAGCTGCGGGGGCAGGGAATGATTGGAAGGCAGGCTATGGATTCCTTCTTAGCATTGTACTTGTGGCAGTTATCGTTCTGGAAGTGTTGGCGTATTTGAAAAGGTCAGAAAAGCGTTCTCTTCCTCAGACTTTCCAAATGGACCCAGTTGGAGAGGCTAACTTTCCAACCAATCTAGCTAAAGGTACGTACATACATTCTTCTCTTTAATGAAATTTATGCTGAAGAACCACTTATTAGTTGTTGTACCTTATATGTATATGTATGTCACTTTGATGAAGCAGGGTGAATGTGTTGGCTCCTAGTCTTGTTTGCACTTGTACAAGCTGCGTCAGATGTCCAATTCAGCCACTTCAGACTAAACCTCATTCATCTTACACTACTGCATGTGAACTGACTTGTGGAGCTTTCTTGATGTAGATAGCTATGTAGCCACCTACAAGTTTGGCAAGATGGACAATCCTAACGTTTGGCTTCCTCACCTGAACTTGAGATTGAACCTTTTTTGCTTTCTTCATTGGTTGTTTTTTTGCAGCTGAATGGTCAGAAATGTAATGCCTACTACATTTACATCTATACTTGTTATTCTTCTATGAAAATGTGATGAAATTTAAGGATCAGATTTTGGTGAGTGGTCATATTTTGATCAAATGAGCACATAGTTCCGTCGCACGGATATTGCTTACCATTCTTCAAGACATCGATTTCCCAAGAACACGCGTTTGCATTATCACTCTGCAATTAGCAGGAATATGCAGAGTTTGCTGCATTCCCAGCTGTACATCTAAAAAAATCATAAAATCTGCATGTCTAGAAATTGACAATCAATAACTCGATATAAAACGGCACTATAATATAAACAAATAGAGTAACATTTTTCGAACACTAAATTAGTGCAAAACACTCGATTAACCCTTCTCATTTGTTTCTAACTATCTTTTCTTATTCGTGTTAAAAAAATTATATCTTATAACTCTTTTTGGTTTTTTTTTTACAAGATTCCGTTAACTAATTCATTAAGATTAAGAAAATTAATAATTTAGTTAGTAATATTAAATTTGCCTTAAATTTATATATATATTTTAAAATTATTCCTAACATTAATAAAACATTTTAGCTTTTTAATATAATTTAATAACTATAAAAATATGTCATATCACCCACCAATCACAACTATCTATTTCTTTTTCTCTCTATATGTATATACACTCATTGGAATATCGACTAAGTGCAATTCTAAATAATGCAGCAAGAAAAATTATCCAAACAATAACACCTCTTGTTCCACATAAAAAAACTCAATCCAACTAAGTGCAATTCATCAACTTTTTTATTTGTAAAATAAAAAAAACGCTTAGCAAGACCCAAATAAAATATGCATGTTTTCTTCCCCTTTCAAGTAAAAATAAATAAATAGATAATTATAAATAAAAATGTTGCTGCCGAAGCTAGCTTATTCGGTTATTCCATCAAATCTAATTTTATTATACCAAGTTTTCTTGTTATACTGGTGTACTAGTAATATTCCTTAATATTTTTAATTGTACACGATAAGTGTATGTAGATTGATGAAATCTGCTCATGTGCGCACACACACTGTGTCGTCAGATAGAGTTCAAACTTTTGCTCATTGTATTAAAAAACAATGATCTTCATTAATACTACACATGGCAAATAATTGAGAGAGTATATACAAACGATGATCTTCATTAAAAAACAATGATCTTCATTAATACTACACAAACTGTGTCGTAAAATAGAGTATGTTCTATTCCATTTATAACAATAAAATATCAAATCAAACAACATAAGAGAGTCACTAATACATGGCAAATAATTGAGGGTACATACAAACGAACCAAATTAATTAACAAACCATTGTCGATGATGTAACAAAAGGAAAATCAAAAACGATCTTTAATCCTGTAATTCAGTATGTCAAAATTGCCTAACTACATAATGAACAAATGTTTTTCACAATCAAGGCGCCTCTGAAATCCCAAAACTGATAGCAATGATCCTGCATGCTGAGCAAGATAATTATTAGCTGTTGTTTGCAACAACTTCAAATATGATTTTAATTCACAAGAACATTTCCACGTTCCAACTAATCATCAAATAATGCACCCTAGTCATTCTAGATGATACAAAACTCTGACTAGCTGGGACAATGGAATCACTAAATAGCTCCAGTTTTTGTAAGTGGAATTACCTCAAATTGAAGAAAAACCTCTGACTTTTCATCTCCAAGAAGAAAAATCTGCAAGTTTTTAGAATCGCCATGATTCAGTCAAGGTCAAATCTGATTTCCATGATGCACTCTTTTTAGAGAATGTTTTGTTTGGGGCAAAGGGCCACATAAAAAAAGTATACAACATTATCTTCACTTTCCAAAGTTAAACTTCTGCAGAAGGATAGGAAGTAGAAAACCTACCAGAACCTTCCCAAAAGGCAAGGCAGCCACATGCAGGGAAATTGTAATTGGGTTCTAGAAATCATTGAAATACTGCATCTCGTTTTGCATGTGAAATTGTAAGGTATCTCTCTATTGGAAATAATTCTGCTACAATTAATTAGAACAACAAAAAAACTGATGGGTTAAGCAGTAGCTGTACAATCTCTTCTATAAGACAAGCTGATGGACTTGAGTACATCACTTCCTCCGACTACACGGTTATATATAACCTTAAATGACTGTGAGCTATTGGGTCTAGTTAGCAAACTTATTGGCATTCTTAGCGTCTGCTTCCCGTTTCTTCTTCCCCTAATCAAAATGCTGAAGGTTTTCTCACCGTCAATGTTCTTTTCATTTCTGCTAATGTTATTCAAGCCAATGTTATGATTTGGTTTGTTTGCAGCATTTTCAAACCGATGAAAATTAGGATTTCCATTTTCCTTTACACTTTCTGCATGAACTCTACCCACTTCATCATCACTAGTCTCTGATTCTAAAGCTTGCACCTCTTTCTTGTTTTCACCGACATTATTAATGCCCTCTGGCAGAACAAAAGCTGAACTTGAATTTTTTGAAACATGACACTGTTTTTGTGGCTCCAAAATGGGATCAGGTATTGGTTTGATGCTAGGTGCTGGAAGAGGAAATTCCACCGGATGACAACCAGGCCAGACAGCATTGGGACCAAAACTAGATACAGTTGGGTTCATATTACATTGCCATGTGAACTGATTGACATGAAACGCACTGCTAGTAACTGGAAAATTGTTAGTTGGTATTGATTGAGGCTGAGTGTAAGGAGGATACAGATATGGCAATGGTTGTATCATGTTTGGTGTTGGTGGAGGTGATGGGTATGCATGGTGAGGAGAGGAACACATTGGGGTAACTGCAGGTAACATGGTAGCAGGTCCATGGTGAACATTCATATTTACTGGCCATGGGCTAATTGGTGGAACAGCACCAGCAGCAGAAGGAAGTGCTGTATTCATGGCAACTGGTGCAGCACGTGCAATGCCTGGCGACGGATTGAATGGAGCTGCAGATGCAGATAACTTCTTACACGGGATGCCCTGGGAATCACCTTGACTTGATGGTGATAAACTGACCCTTAAATCTTCACCTTCTTGCATGAAGGCATTAGTATGATTAGGGAATTCAAAACAGTCAGAGTTACTAGTGTCAATCTTTAGTTTGTGAGAATCCACAGGATCCTCCACTTCATCAATCATTATGATACTATCAACTGCTTCATGAACCTCAACTTCCACAGATTCAACCCCTTCAGCACTCTCAAAATTGTCTTGCACAGAATCAGTAAACTGTGTTCATTCCTCTCAGAAACTTTAGTATGATTTGAATCATCTAAAGAATCTGACAAATAATTTTTGTCCTTCTCTTTTAATGTATTTTTTACCTCTTCCAGGGTTGGGTTGGCAATTGCATGTGCTTTATTATCTACCTCTTCATGTTTGCCCACGCTAAAGTCATGGCTACCAGGAATCTCACTTTGAGGATAATAGCCTTGCAACTTGAAAATTGTCCCTGGAGGAGCCAATGCTGCTTCCTTGTATGAAGGAGTTTTTCCAATACTAACTATAGAAGTCTTTACAGGACCATTATTATTTGGTGATGAAACTGAACTAAGTTGTGAATAAGAATTGATTAGCTTGTCACCAATTTCTGATTGATCCTTCACAGTAGTCTTATCAGTTCCAGACATGGACTTCACCCTGTATGTAACAGCTTTGACCACTTTCCTTCCAAATTTAGTACATTGGGATATGTTCACAGTATGATTATCTGCATAAACCCCATGGGATATTGTTCTCTTCTTCAAAATATAATATCTACTGTTCTGATAACTATTCTTCACATAAGGATAGTCTATGTCAGACTCCACATTCTTCTTCTGATAATAAACTTTGCCAATTGTTGCTCGTCTCTGCTTCAGTCGCTGGCCATATGAACCAGATGATCTTGGCCGTTGAACTGGTTGCCATCCATCCTCCCCATCAGCATGTGCTTCAGAAATGATTTCACCAGAAATTTGTTGCTTTTCATCAGAGGTCTTTTCTAAAATGGGTTGTTCTGAATCAGGTGCTGAGTCGGTCTCCAGCTCAGCATCTACATTAACACCTGGTCTAGGTATGAGTATTTCTTCATCGGAAGTCTCTCTTGGAGTGTCTTTCCATGACTCATCAGAACTTGCTGACCCAGTGTTCTGGCAGGATTCCATCTTCACCTGCTAAATAATTTTTTTATGAAATTATTATATAAGATGAAAATACATAGAAGAGGCAGCATAAGTAGGCTGTTACTTCAATAATTTAAAATGCTGAACCTTCATGCAGTAACAGTTCAATGTTCATAACATAAAAAAGGTTCCGTTTTGGTTTGGGGTCTAATTCATCCATTGCAGTTTTTCATTCTAACTATAGATTGAATTAGTCCTGAATTTATTCCACGTTTTTCAGTTTTAAAATGTTAAGAATATAAGTAGATTGTTGGCAGCAGCAGTCAGAAAACTCTTCTATATATTTTTTACCAAGATCACAAACTAATAACTTGAAATTATCAAGACCAGAAAATCTGCACCATACCTTTGTTATCTGGCTTCTTCTCTTTACTGCAATATCTCTCCCTTTGGGATCTTGACTTGGATTAATGTAGTCAAGCAAATCTGACACACTGACAAATTCCATGAATATATAAGAAATCGGCATAAAATTTTGTGTAAGAATGTATGATAGATATATATGTACATCTAAATTTGAACAAGTTAACGGGAAGTTATGACACTCTACGATGCACAGATACTAGATATTTAAAAAAAGGAGTCATGTTTATGTTTGTGCTCTTCAAAATTTGCTCTGTTGCAGACTTGCAGTGTTCAAACCCATATCATGTCCTATATCCAAGTGCGTGTCTAATTATCTATGCATTTTAGAATTGGTATTTCATCCAATGAAAATGAACATTGTCTATGATTTCAAGCATTATAAAGAAGGCAGTTTGTTATCAATCAAACAAATTGAGCAGTTCCCACAAGCCTGAAGAATACCACGAGAACGAGAAAAGGTTGTATCAACAGTCACTAGCAAGAAATATCAAATAATTTCCAATAAAATTACCTATTTCAATCTCCAAACAAAAACTTGAAGAACTTCTATAGGGGTGGAAATGGGTAATCTTAAATAGGCTTGACCAATCTCCCAGATCTAAGGCCCGAGCTTAACCTATTACTTGATATAGGTATTTCTTTAAGATTTGACATGACCTTTTTAAAAGCCTAATCTAATCCAAAAGTCTAATAAAAAACTTACTTTGTAGCAAATCTTTTTAAATAAGCCAACAATCCTGCCTCTAAATAGATTAATGGACCTAAGTTTTATAGGTCAATTGGCCTAAAGCCTTTAAATAGACTAAAAAGTATATCATCTCAAAAGATCATAATAAAAAATTAATACTATAATAATAACAATAATATTATTATTAAATTATTAATATTTATTAAGACTAGTCTATTAGGCACAAATAGCTTTTTGAATGGCCAAAAGCCTAACCTTTTAATTAAATAGACTTTTTAAAAAATGTTGATCTAACTTTTTTATTAAACTGACATCAACTAAATCAGGGTTAGACCAGTAGCCCCTTTGTAAATCACCTTACCTATTTTCATTCCTACCTAAGAGGTATGCACGAGCAACAACTATTAAAGTACCAGATCCATATGGCCAAGGACAGTTTCACCATACCTTAGGTGGCCTTTGCTAGCAATTGATGTATCTGGCTTTTGAGTACCATTTCGTGCAACTTCTTGTTGTTCAAAAGCCTTGGACTCAAAATACTCAACCCAAGCAGCAGCATCCTGCGACATTTATCACAAAACTTTAGACTATGCAAAACTGTAATAATTCTTTTATTAAGACCAGCAAAGGGGAACTTGAACTAACTCAGCCATTAGTTAATGAGAACCAGAGAATAACAAAGAAGATAATTATAATGGTGATGCAAACTACTCAAACTCAGAATTTGTGCTTAGGGTCTAATTCAACCCCACAAAATTGGCTTGTAAGGTAAGAACTATCCAAGCTTTATAAGTCCTATTTAAACCATAACTCTAGTTAATGTGGGACTAAACACCACCCTTGAAGCTGTAATTAAGGCATCCCCAAAGAGGCCATAACTAAGGCAGCCAAGGAGTGACCGCAATTAAGATGACTTTCCAACACAAGCATTATTTCGCTACATCATTTAAGATTTTAATTTATTAACTATGTAATAAAAAGTTGTGTTGTATTATTTTTATTATTTCTTCATCTTCTGAATTACGGCTTTTTTATTGAAAAGGGGTAATTTTTATTTTTAATTATTATTTGGAGCTAGAATTTAAATAAATTATTAAATAGAAGTAAGTCATAACAGATATTACAACTTCTGAGTTAGAGGTTGTAACCCCTATTACAATTTCTATTTATTTATTTATTTTTTTAAATGAAGAAGTAAATTTTTTACGACTTCAATGTAATTTTTTTTAAAAATTTATGACTTCAAAGTCGTAACAAAAATTGTTTTTTTTTACATTTTAATGGAAGTTGTACCTTTTTTTTTGGGTTTATGACTTTAACGTTGTAAAACCCATTTTTTATTATTATTATTTTTTGGGAATATGGCTTTAAAGTCGTATGACCCCCTTTTTTTTAGATTTTGTATTTATTATTTGTTTTATTTTTATTTTTGTTTAATTTTTTCAAAATTGTAAAAATTATTTTAATTTAATTATTTAAAAATAAAAATAATTTAAATTTTTGTAATTTGATTTAATATTTTGTATATTTTTTATTATTTTATTTAATATTTTATTAATTTATGTTATATTACTTATTTAATATATTTTCTATATTTTTTTGTAATGTTAAGATTTATATTTCAAAAGACTTAAATTTTGATGAAAATATTTTGTTATTAATATTAACTTATAATATATTAAAAAAGATTTAATTATTTTTTATTTTGTTAATTAATTTTTACAATTATCATTAAATTAATTAATAATTTGATACAATAATATTAATTAATTTATGTAGAATTGAAAGACATAATCATCGTAACTCTTTATACAAGAAAGTTGACTGGTAATATTATTTATATTTTTTTAATTTTATTTAATTTGTAATATTAATTTTATATTCATTACACTTTTATCAAGGTATAATAACTACTTTTATTACATCAAGGTATAATAACTACTTTTATTACTTAATTATAAGCTGAAGAATACTTCAATAATCTCGGGGGACCATTTTAGGTTTTTTATAATTGCCAATATGCTGAGTGCTGACATGGCAAAACAAGGAAATTTAGTATACTAATTCTGCATATGGCTAGTTGCCTTGACTCAGTCATAATTCCACATCTTTGTTACACTATGCATACCCATATGTATAATATCATTTGACATTCAGGGTTTGGTTTTTAAATTGGATGGATGGTTTCAAATCACAGACAGATTCTTGTTTCAAAATAAGCCAGTCCTTGGTTGGTCCCTTCCCACAGCAGAACCAATGGACATCTTGAAGGTCCTCTTCCACTTCTTCATATTTTTTCCTGTCACATATGCCTTAGACACAGATGACTGCAAATATTATTCTTGGTGCAGTGACAACAACATCCTCATTCGTTTCCCCTTTCAAATAGAAGGTCAGCAACAACATCCTTATTGCGGCTATCCTGGTTTCAAATTAACTTGTACCAATGATAGCAAAACAGTTATTAAACTTGCATACACGGGAAAGTTCATTGTCCGCAACATTAACTATCTCAGACAACAGATACAAGTCTATGACCCTGATAATTGCCTTCCAAAACGTCTTCTAAGCCTCAATCTTTCAGGTTCTCCCTTTGTTGCCACTTCACTCCACAACTACACTTTCCTAAGGTGCCCAACTCGGAACGCAGGGTCACAGTTCATTCCCGTTGACTGTCTTAGCAATTCTACATCTTTCGTATCAGCTATTCCTTCAGTGGACTTGCTCGATCCATTGCCCGAGTCTTGTCATGTTATTAGGAAGCTCTCGTTTCCAGTTGCAAGGCCGGGACGATACGAGGAAATTTTCAGAGATGACCTTAGTGGAGATCTTCGATTAACATGGTATGCACCTAACTGTAGATATTGCGAATCACAAGAGGCCTTGTGCGGATTTGAGAGCATAAACAGTGATCACGTTCGCTGTTTCTTTGATATCCAAACGGGTAAATATATACTCTCTGCTTTTTTTTTCTTCATGAAGTTAACTCATTAACTTTAAGTCAGAAACTTGATACTCCAAACTGTTTAAAGGACTAAAAGAAACAACACTTGTTAGTGTTCTCAATGGAGCTGCCATTGTTAGTTGGACTGTAAGCAGTATGCTTGCTCTAGACTAGAATTTGTTTAGAAAAATTAAAGTCAACGTTTTGATATCAGTAGCCATTGTCATACGATTTTTTTGGTACTTTAACGTCTGTTGACTTTAGCTTGGTTTGCTTGTTGGGACTTAATTAATGGCAAAAGTTAATGAAAAACATTCTGAAGTCGGTGGCTGCTTGCGTGCAAATTGAAAGTCATAATATAAAACAAATGGTTAAGTGGTTTTCTCTGTCGTGATTTTTTTTGTCTATATCGTAATTACATTGAATGGAGTTACATTGATTCTTCAAAATTACATGGTGATTATATTAATTCTTTTTAGAAAAAACAGTTGACAAATAAATTCCTCAAGACCCAAATTATGATTCTCTTAATTCTTCAAAAAATGTTACTAAATTAGTGGTTCAAATATTTAAAATATTATATTTGATTAACAAAATTAGAGCATGACACAGAACAGTTAAATTGGTGTTATTCAAGGAATTAAATTTTACAACAAAATCTTTAACAAACGGTAACTGATTTGATCATTAAATTTTTTAAAAGACTAATATAGTGTGGGATGTAATTGAAATATAGAAGGCCAACCCGCTCTAGTATTTACTCACTATCAGTAGTACTCTTGAATTTTCAGCTCCTCCACAACATGGTCTTCGACTTTTTGGAATCATCACATTATCCATTGTGGGACCAGCTATCATATTTGCCGTTGCAATGGCATGCTACGCGTCCCTCAAGTACAGAAGAGGCAATACAACCAGAATTGCTGCTGCACAGAGGTCGGAACCAAGTGCAATATCACCCCAACCTTCCATTGCTACGATGGTGGGCTTGGATGAGTCTACAATCGAGTCTTATCATAAACTTGTACTAGGGGAAAGTCGACGAGTGCCAGGACCCAATGACGGATGTTGCACCATATGTTTGTCAGAGTATAAAACCAAAGACACAATCAGATGCATTCCTGAATGTGCGCATTGCTTCCATGCCGAATGCATAGATGAATGGCTTCGCATGAACAGCACATGCCCCCTTTGCCGCAACTCCCCCTCCCATCCTTCCACTGTTCAAGTTATGGCCAGTGACCCTTGATTGCTTGTGGGTTTATCCATTAAGCACTCAACCACAAATCTGGGACACAAATCCAGCTGCTCTCATTGTTCGTTTGTCACACTTCAGAGGCTTAGCTAGTATTATTTGGATGACTTGAATGCTAAACGGTTTGTCAACTTATTACATAGCATGGACTGTAATAATAATAATAATTGGATAAATTGGGAACAACAATATCCAGCCATTGATGATACTCGTCATCTCATAATATGATATCATAATGCATAATTCTTGGGTTATACAGTGTTCAGCTTCCTTTGGCTGCTGGTAACGGTATTTATTACATCAAAATACAGCCCAATATGAACACTAAAACGAACAGAAAAGGCATGCATCAGTCAGTTCCCAAAGTCATCAGAGGATAGAACTGACACCCATGTAAAAGGTGCAAACAGTTATGAAATCCTGTACAGAAAAAGAACTGCGATCCCAAAATTCTCCTTACTTCTTCGCAAGCAGCTTCTTTGGAAGTTCATCCACGGGAGTTGATTTTAAAAGAAAAAGCCTGGCAGCACGCTCCTTCAAAGTACCTCCACATTTTAACCCACGAGACTGCAGTTCAGACTTCAACCTTTCCAAGCCAAGAACCTGTCAAGACCATAGCAATGGTAAAGGCATTAATCTTCAGAGTCTAATAAACAGTCCATAACCAATGCTAATGCCTAATAGATGGAGGAGATCGGGGAGCTTTAGGGGTCATTACTACAACTCTGTTGATACATTTTTCTGATTTTTCGACAAATAAAAAATGTAGTCATCCACAAGAAATGAAAACCATTGCCATATCATCATCGTGCAATGCAACTACTATAAATCAGATTACTTAAACCACCTTAAATGGTTAGTCAGAATTCTTCAAAAAAAATCAACCATGGTAACAACTGAATTAATTACAGGTAGTTTACTAATAGTGTGATTTCCGCTCATATTCAACCATTTAGTTTTGCTTGACTTTTAAATACAGAAAATCTATCTATCAATTTAAAAAAAAAAATCTCGATGGCTTTATCTATATAAACCCCTATCATTATTATAGTAATAAAATGAAAATGAGAGAAAAATTTAATCTGCTCTTTTAACTATTCAAAAATCTGAACCATCCGACAGTAGAAAATTCAACATATAATGTTTTGATTATGAGTATGAGAGGGTTCTCTATGCTATAACTAACCAGCATACCCAATATTGATAGAATTTTTGTTGGCTTCGCAATTAAACTAACTACAACACGTAAAATGGACTAGTATTTGAAGATTCTCTATGCTATAACTAACCAGCCTACCCAGACACCCAGTATTGATAGAATTTTTGTTGGCTTCGCAATTAAACTAACTACAACAC